>VXBW01001797.1:64690-117531 GCA_013400375.1 Thinocorus orbignyianus
TTTTTTTTTTTTACTTTTTACTTTTGGTGGCCTCAAAAAATTATTAGTTCCAGATGAGCTCCTGCCATTGTAATAGTCCATTTAACCCGATCCACTCTGAGCAGAGTCAGTGTAAGTTCAAATGCGGCGTTTTCCGCATGTAAACTATACATCAGAGACATATTTCTGGGCGGCTTTGGGCATTCCTCGTGCAGCCCAAAAGGGGAAATACAGAAGGTTAAACCTCACACACACACACACACACGGCCCCGGCCGTGGGCAACAATGGCACTTTGTCAAGCCAGGGCTGCCAGAGCGGAGCTGAACTTCTGAATTGAACCAGGAACCTCAGGACTGCTTCTGCCTTTGAAGATTAGCGCTAATAAGCCAAAGCAGTGGGTATTTTGTTTTATAAGGAAAGAGCATTTCAAGTCACGTACGCTGCTATTGTTGGACACAAAACATGCACTGTCTCTGCCCGCCGTGACTCTGGTAACCCGCTCCACGCTTGTCTTTTGCTGGGATTACCTTTATTTTTGTACTATATTAAATTTACCTCCCACCATCTTTCAAGGCCTATTAAAAGGGGTGACGTTTCCCATGGCTAATTACACACACGTATATAGTTTAAAAAAACCTATTTGTACTATTTTACCCCCGTCCTCCAGCGTTATGCCTTCTGTGGATTACGCATTCGCCAAAACCACCAGATTTCCCTCCTACTGGAATAATAAGCACACCCTATATAAACAAGCTACATACAAGAGGTACGTTAAATGATTTGTTTCTGGTACGTGAAGACAGCTAGAGCACAACACACGGAAATTTTCACCTTGTTTGCTTTTGTAATTCACGGTACACACAGCCTTTCATTTGAGGATCTCCAAGCACTCCGCACAGTTTAATTAAGCCCCACAACTGCTACGTCGGGGAAGTGTATTAAGTGTTGTTATGCTGATTCCTTGCAGATGGGTAGACTCAGGGACCAAGCTGTGAGCCCCCAACTTGCCTCTCCCCGTTCAGGATGGGTCCTTCAACCTCCTCTCTGGGGTCTTCCCAATGACAATGGGAAAAAATATATGAGCTTTAAGTCCCAACCAAACATGAAAACCCTACTTTCATGGAAGGCTGGGCTTTCCGACGGTATGTTGTACCTACAAAGAATCTGACTGCCTTCCCATTCCACCAACGCTGGTGGAAACCTGTGCTTCCCAGCACCCTGAGCTGAGCTACCCTAAATAACCCTTTTGCCAACCTATAAGCGATGGTTAAACCCCAAACCTGTGCATCAACATGACCTTAATGTGGGGTCAGGAGCCAGACCCCATCCCAGACTTAAACCTGCCAGGCCCCAGATCCGCTCCTCCCCTGCAGTGCCGGGAAGAAGAAAGTCCCAGCGTCTTGGCTCCCAAAGCCCCATTTTTCCACAGCCTCCTCTCCTGTGGGATCTGCATGGAAACCGCTCACGCTGCTGAAGCCACAGAACAAATGAATGGGAATTCACCCTGCCAGTGATATCCATCACGAGAGACAACTCTTCACAGGGGAGGGGCAGGCTCGGCCCTAACCAGCTGCACATGTACAGCGTCTGCCTCAGCCAGCCCCTCGGCTCGGCATTAAACACCCACCAAACCTTGGGACCCAATCCTGCTCCCAGGGGGCTAGCAGGCACAGAAGCAGCCAAGCCACCCCACGACTCCTGGCTCTTGCCCTCACACCTCATCCCCCTGAGGCCACAGCTTCCTCGATGGCCTTGGGAATGGGCGAGCGACCAGCTTTGGCCCGGGGAATGAATAGGTGCTGGAGTAATTCAGCTTTTCCCAACATTGTTCAAGCGCAGCAGAGCTCCTTCTCTCCCTTTTCCTTGTTCCTTCCCCCTCTCCTCGGCGAGCTCCTTTGTTCTCCTGTTTACAGCAGCATCGATTTGCTGTCAGAAAGCAACATGGCCTTGGAGTTTCTGTACAGACAGTCGAAATCCAGCTGACTGCAACCCCCCTCCTCTCCCATCCTGACTCCCTGTGAAGGGCTGCACCCTGAGCTTCGGGTGCTGCTGCCCTTTCCTGCACTCCTCAAACTCCCCAGCACTGCGGGGGACACCCTGCTCCTCTTCTGGGCCGCCAGGAAAGCTGGGGGGACACAAACCACAGCCCCGAGCTGTGCTGGCCCTCACCCAGGGAGCAACACCCTGGTAGGAGCTGAGGGAAAGGGCCAACAGCTCGCAGCTTTGTGTTCTTGGACAAAGCACATCTCCTCCTCCCCAGGCCTCAAACCCATTCCTGACACCCCAAAATGTTTGTCAGTGCAGGACTGAGCTCTACTTTCCCTCTTCCCAGTGCAGCCCCAGCTCTCCAAACCATCAACCACATACGATCCATGCAACTGCATACAATCCTTCCATCTCTGGACCTTTACTAAACCCCACGCATCCCAGGTGTCCCAGGAGGTAGGACCCTGTTTGCTCACCAGCAGAGAAACCAAGGCACAGAGAGGTTATACAATCCGGCCAAGGTCACAAGGAATCCTGAAAAAGGGAGCAGCAACAAGGAAACCTGGTTCTCCAGACTCTTACAGTCACACCATGGTCCTTCTGCTCCCTCTTCCCATGAGCTGAGACACCTCCAGGGCCTTGGTCACATTTTTGTATTATGACCTCCTAAGGTCATAATTAGGGATCATAATTAGTTAGGGTTAGGCCAGGACAAAGCTCCTCTTCTGAACCCATCTCCCTCCTGGTCTACCAGGATGTGATCCAGCTCCTGGGTCTCCTTGGTGAGTCCATCCAAGACCAGGGGCTATCACTCTCAGTCCTGTTAATGATTCAAATGGGACCATGGACTCCATTTCCTCTCCCAGCCCTCCCAGTAAGGGCACCTGTGGGAAAAAATTGCCAGCAGTCCCCATGCTGGATGTTGTGGGTATTTCCATGACCTATTAACAAGTCCCAGCCTTACTTGGCTTGCAGCAAACGTTGCACCCAGGTTTGAGAGTCCCAGGTCTTTGCTCAGCTCTATTAATTGCCAGCACACACCCCTCCAGCCCACAGCAGCACCTCCCCTGGCTTGTGTGGTAACTCAAGTCCCTTTAATAGGTTCTTAGAGGGCTGAAGCCCTCATTTTCACTTGGTTCCAGTTTCCAGATCCCCCTCTCTTTTCCCAGTTCCATTGCTTTCACCCGCTTTTGTTCAGCTCTCCTGTGAAAGGAGGGGTTTGAAGGGGTGACAGGTCCTTAAATATATCATATTGTCTACTGGAAAAGAAAAAAAAGGTAGAGCAGAAGATATATTCTTCCCCGCCCTGCACTTGGGACAGACGAGGGAAGATGGCAGATAATTGCTCTTTATTGTGCCCCGGGTTCACCTTAAGATGAAGGAAGTGATAAGATTTCAATTAATGTCATTTAAGATTCCCTGCAAGCTGCCCTGTTTCTTTCTTGGCTTCTTTCCTTCTCTGAAATCGTGGTCCTCAATGCTGCTTTTGTAACCCCAGGGGAACTCCCTAAATGGGCCACATCCTCACCTGGTGAGCACTGTCAAGGCGCCACCACCACCAGTGGAGCAATGCTAATTTAGACCAGATGACAATCCCCCTCCAACCCCGCTCTCGATTTATTATAGGGCAGGATAGATAACATACTTCATTATACAAAGCAGGGATCGTTTTCCAGCTTGCCCAAGAATGAACTGAGAAGCTTTTCTAATCAGCTTAAACCGATCAAGATATCCAGGCACAGAAGCCACGGTATCCAGGTTTCTGTGCGAGACACCTTACGCTGAGCTTTCTTGCTTCCCCGAGTAATTGCATCAAATTCCTTGGGATTGCTTTCTTGAAAAGAGAGAGTGCAGTGAGATGCAGACCACAGAGCTGGCTCCTTGCTGAATAATACACACCCACCGGAGCAGAGTGAAATCTTCACTAGATTCCTCACTCTTTCTAAAAAAATCAAAAAAAAAACCAACCCAACCACTGAAAGACATGGTCCAACAAAGCCTCCTGTGAGATTTTGCATGCTAGAACCATTTTAATTTTGATCTCATTTCATCGAAAACCAGAAGAAAGCACTGAATCACCAAGGTATTCCAGAACAAGCCCCAACATCTTGAAAACGTTCACACCGATCACTTCAGATTTTCAAAATGTCTCCTTACAAATATCTGCTGGCATGCAGTCATAACATCCTTCTTTCTGACGGTGCCGTTTCGGAAGAAAGCAGAAGTTTCACATAAAGAATGACTCCTGGGTTTCACAGACTCCCTAATTCAAATTTTATACGTATAGAAGTATTTATTTTTACAAACAGCAGTGAAAAACCACTGACAAAAATCCATAAAATCAGTGCAAATAGCTGAAATTCCTTCCCCCCCCCTCCCTCCACTGCAGATACACTAATGTTTATTGTCCCCAAGAGCATCCATTTTCGCTCCTATATATACACGCATGACGTTTCCATATGTTCTTCAGGCTTAGCTCCCTGGTAACACACCACCCTTCAGGGGAGGGAAGGAGGGAGGGAGGGAAGGATGGAAGCAGGGGGTCCAGCCAGCGGCCCCGGGTTGCAAGGGATGCGGGAGCAGGGGTGGGAAAGGAGAGTATGAGCATCCTCCTCCTCCTCCTGGTGCACCTGAACCTCACCAGCCCACGTCCTCCTGGTAATGACAGACTCAGTGGCGAGGACCTGACATAGATGCCATGGAAAACAGTCATTTTCCTGCCTGCATGTGCATCCCGCTCCCCCCAGCCCCACTTCCCTGCAAACCTGCACCCGGCTGCGATCGGCAGCTCCTATTTTTTTTTACAATAGCCATTACCAAGGTGTGAAACCTGCGGGAGGAGGGGGAAGGTTGGGAAGGGGGGGCGGTCTGCGTCTGTGAATATGATTACAGGCTTAAAAAAAACGTGTGAAGTCTTTTCAGATTTAATGAACCAGAATGTGGCTTTCATTTCGGCTGTGCATATTTTGAACCCTAATATATGTTTATTTAGTCTAATTAATTGCCTTTTTCTCCCTTTAAAAGATACCTGCTCAGCTCCCCCAAGTATTTTGCAGTATCTGCACACTGTGTCTAACAAAGACTGCTCCCCTGCAATGCACGGACTGAGACCTCATCTTTCCTGGCTCCTGCACTGCATGACGGTAGGAGGAGGGGACGGGCTGACTGGAGAAGAAAACACCATCTTCTACAGATTAGAAAGTCATTTTTCTCCTCCGAGGTCAATACCGAGGCGTTAACGTTTACCTGATCTGGTTTTAGCAGATACTGTCGGGGGAGATGCAGAAGTCAGATGTGGGGGGGTGGTGTGGGGTGTGTGGAGTTATGCAGAAACATGAGATTAGTGAGACGCAGTGATTGTGTGAACGCTGCCTGCGTGACCTCCAGAGGGAAAGGCAGGCTACTAGACAGCATTTACATTTGTCCTCTATGATTTCAGTCCCCCAGCTAAAATATCGGACCATAATATGGCAAAACAAACCAGGAGGAAGTCCTTGAATTGCAGCAACAGATACCCCGGCACACAACCACTGAGCAGTCTTTCAGGAGCAGGTGGCAGAGACTGGCAATTTGGAGATGGAAAAGCTAGTACAGTCATAAGGGCAATCCTTCCCAGGGGCTCAGCAAAGACGAAGTGCAATGCCAGCCAGAGCCTGGGCAGGAGGTGGGAACACTCAACTGAGCCACTTTCCTATGCAGAAAATGATTGAATAGGTGATATGGTACACATACGGAGTAAACAAGTAGCGTAGAACCTTTGATCTTGAGAAAAAAACCCACTTTTTAAATGCCTTTGTCCTAGCAGGTGATGATCTGCTCAAAACTTTTTCTTTTCTAATCTTTTCCACCATTTAGCAGACAAAACCTCAGATACTGAGGATGAATCGATCCTGCTCAAGCGATCATTGTTGATCACAGATAGCAGAAATCCCTGGTTACACTGGCAGCCAGGAGGATCCGTAAGTTCCCCCCAAGCAGGGGAAAGCTGAAAGAGGAGGGATTTGCAAGGGCACATCCTTCGTCTGCTCCCTGCGGGCCGGGGGCTCCAATCGGGAGCTGGCACCGGGCAATTACTGGTCGTGTTTTCCTGCCCTCGAAACTCTTCACCCAAACTTCAAACAGGATTTACTTTTTTTTTTTTTTTTCCCCCCCTTACTACGAGAAGTTTTTCAGGACAGGAAAACCGTTTCCTGTCCAGACCAGACACTGGCTTCCTGCACACTCTCCGGCAGATCGTGTAATCCTATGCCCCTGTTTGTAAAATGAAGATGATCGACTGCCTTTGTCTCCTCCACTTAAACGTACAAGCTGGAGGCCTTAATACACGCGTGTGAGCAGGCATAACTCTGCCCTGATCTCATGTAGCACTGCAGTAATACTCATAAATAATGACCGAGTTACGAAAGTGGGATTTACAGTAATGCGTCAGAGCGGAGAATGACAAAATTGCCTGGGTTTACTCTTGATTTACATGAGAATAAACAAGGCCAGACTTTTGCCCTAATTCTGCAGCAGGGCTCTGGTTTGTCTGTCTGCCTTCCCTCTTCTCGCACCCTCCCCGTCCATCTCTGACATGGAAATTCATTTATTTTGCCAAGGTGAACTTGTGAATGGGAGTTTCCTTGAGGAAACGCAGCCCTCTGTGCTCTGCTGCACGTGATGGAAGATGGGCAAGAACAAGCCTGTGGCTACCAGCGAGCATCCACCTGCATCCCAGGGACGGGACACCTCACCTCACCCTCTGGGGAAGCTGGTATAGACCTACCTGGAATAACTTCTACTTTGGGAAGACAGAGGAAGTGAAATGGTTAACTGGCTGCTGTAAGGATGAGCTCTGGTTACACAGAGAGACATTTTTATCTCTTTTTTTTTTCTTTCTCTTTTTTTTTTCCCCCCTCCACATTTTGGACATGGGCCACAAATGCAAGTGCTCTGAAAATGGGAATTGGTGGAGGTTAGACCCAGTGCTTCTGGGCTAGTATAAATTAAATGGATGGTTCTGTAAGCAATCTGAGGACTGGTGGGGTTTCTGCAGAGTGAGCTGTCCTCCAAGAGATGCAGGAAAGGGACAGGCCGTGGTACTTGCTCCTTCCATCCTGCCTCTCTGACTCTGTTCCCCACAGGGATTCACAAAAGCTATGGTGGAAGGCAGTCACTATGTCCCAGCAGAGGGTCCAGGCATGTGATGGAGAGGGGACAGGCTGGAATGAGGAGAGGAAAGAGAAGGAAAGGAAGAGGAAAGCCCTGGGGAGGTTGGAGATGGAGCTCCATCCCTCTCCAAGACAGGCTTCGCACAGTGGCTGCCAGCAAGTGAGGGACTGGATTCCATGGCCCAGGAGGTGCCTTGCTCCCGTGGGAAAGGGTTGATGGCTGCGGAAAAGCCGGGCGTTTCTGTAAGAAAACCACCTCTGCTATGGCAGCGTGGCAGGAGCCCGGTGAGAGCAAGCAGTTAAGGATGACAGGCAGGCAAATCTGCTTACTTGGCTATTCCTCCGTCAGGCAGGCACTACTAACAGCTTAAATAGGAAGGCTTTTTATAGCCGGGGTCTGAAATAACAGAATCATACTCAATTACACTTTATAAAGCGATAGTTTCTACCCAAAGACCTTTGCAGAGAGCAGGCTCCTGCCGGCTTTTCGCTGTTTCTGCTGCAGTGTTTATTCCAGGGTAGGAAACCAGCCTTTCCCACCAGCTGCTTTTCCCTCTCTCCTTCCTCCTACATGGAGTCGCCGCAGCAGACTGGTGCTTTATTATTTTTTTTCTTCTTTTTTATTTTCCCCTCCCCTCTTCGCATGATGGACTTCAAGGACAATAATTGCAGAAATGAGAGGAAATGAATTCTACCTATTCCCTACTCCTGCAGGCTAAAGGTAATAATAAAAAACGCTATCTAATCTTCTACGCCGGGCAAGTGAAAAACCATCCCCTTCCCGCGCGAGCCGCTCCGAGCTGCCAACTCCAACAGAAGGCAGCATGGCTGCTAATTGCCTCAGACCCAAGGCTGGTCCATTAGGGCAGCATCACCAGCCTACACAGGGGAAGATTTTTTCTCAGCTAAATTGTACCAGCGCAGTACTTTGCGCCACAATTTGCTCTGACACTGCAAACACATTAATTGTCCCAGCCAGCAGCTCTCCTGCTTCTCATTTCTATGCCGACTGCTCCCCTCCGGTTGGCTGGCTGGGAAATCTCTGCCAGCCAATCGGCGGCCGTTTTTCCACTCATGTCCTAGCAACAAGGCCTGTTCCAATCCGGCTCGGGCAAAATGACACCTGAAAAATGACATCATGAAGAAGAGGGGCGGCAAGAAGGGCCGGGGTGCTTTTTTCAGCCGTCTGCTGCAGAGTTCATTTGAGGTGTTCCCAGTCTCCATTCTTAAAGCCACACCACGCCAGTGCTTCTCCCCAGCCCCGTGAGGTGGGGAACCATCAGCAGTGTGGGGAGAAGCATTCCAAATCCTCTCCCTCCGTCCCTCTTCCCGATGCCACTGGCGATGCGGGGACAAATCCTAGCCAGCATCCCCCCATCCCCACCCCACCCCAAAGGACCGCTTTTCTCCCTCTGTGCTCCAGGTAAAATAACCCGGTGGGAACACCCCGAGAGACAGGAGGAAAAATATAAATAAAAGAACCCTCCACGAGGTATTTCCACTATCCCTGATCAAACGCATCCCGGGGAAGGGAGGCAACATATTTCAGATCCAAACAGCCCGCTGAGGTTGCAAGGAGCACTTAAATCTGTGGCTGAAAGGTTTCAGCAGAGGCTGCACACTGCTTTTCCGATGCGGAGATCAAAACCTTTTGCCTGCCTTCCTTGCTATCATTTTTAATTAATGAAGGCAGAAATGCCTGCAGACAGGGAACGGGAGAGAACGCCCTCCCCATCTTTGTGCTGCATTTCCTTCAGAGGGGAAAATAACGGCGGGGGGAAAAAAAGAATCCTGCTCAGCAAAGATCGTAATCGTTCGGCAGATCCAGGTGATTAACCACAACACTTCATAATCTGTGGAGGCACCGTGGGCCACGGGGATGAGGGGGTTACACCTCGGGACTGGTCTACAATTTATGTAAAACATTTTAGAGCACCGGAAAATATACAGCAGAGAAAATCCAATTCCAGATGATTCAAAAGGCACAAAGACAATGGAAGAAAAGGACCAAGTTCAGCTCGTTTAAATGTTGTTAATTGTTCATTCCCACAGCGAGATGGTTCCTTCTGCAAATGAGAGAACAAACACTTTAACGTTTCGGGTTTGTTTTTTTTTTTTTTTAGCACCGTGCCAGGACTGAAGTGAACCCAAATAATCTTAATCACTGAATAGTACTTGCTGTTTTATGGCTTTTTAAAAGAAAGCGGGAGAAGAAAAAGAAGAAAAAGCCGCAGATAATGCCATCCTGGCACAAAGAGCCAGAGCCGAGGTTGGGAGTCACTGCAATCTGCACCCAGACCTCTTGGAGGTCTCGAGCACCGCTAGAGACCAGCAAACGGGGAGGGGTGGGATGGGGAGAGGAGGGGAACCCACCAAAACCCAAAAAACCACACATGCCTTTTGGGGGAACAAAGTTCCATTTATCGCTCACTGGTGAGGGCTGCGAGGGGGTGGCTGTACCTCCTGCTACAGATTGGCTTTATGCTCTACGTGTCCACCACTTTACTTATTTATTTTCCCGGGCGTTTACACAAACAGCGAGTCATGATGCAGCAAATCGTTCCATCAGGGAGGCCGTGGAGCTCTGGAGAGGGATCGGCGTTGGCAGGGGAGGTCAGAGGCTCTGGCAAGCCGCCCCTTGCTCCTTGAGGCCATGCCTCGCATGACTATATAAGGCGGGAGGAGGAAGAAGAAGGGGCAACACGAAGGAGAATGGTTGCACGTATGAGTATGAAGGTTCAGCAGAGAAAGGAACCCATCTAAATCCACTTTGCCACAGGCAGGAGAGATGGAAAGGTGGGTGGAAGACCTGGTGGCCCAAGGTGGCCGGTCACAGGGTCTACATCTCTCCCCTGGTGTCCACAAAACGAGATGGTCAAAGGGGTGAGGACTCTCTTCCTAGCTCATTAACGGTGACCCTACATCTATCCCATCTACGTGCATGGGTTCCCCACAAAATACAGATGATTTCCCTTCCATCCTGGCTGCCCATGCCTTTTCTGTCTTAGTTTTGCCTCTGCAGAGCAGAAGCAGCAGCAGCCTGGTCCAGGCGGCAGTCCCTTCCCCATCACCAACAACAGTAACAAAGAAACACAAGCCAGGTAAAGCGCTTTTTCCAAGGAAAACAGCAAAACCCTCAGACCTAGTTGGAAAAGACAGAGAAAAACCACACTCAGCTTTCCAATCCCTTGCCCTCACACCTCCTCCCTGGGCTTCGGGAGGTCCCAGCCCCATCCTTAGGCCAGCTGAGGACTCAGCTCTACTGGGACATAGACAGGGGATAAGACTTCTGCCAGGGCTTGTCACTGCTGTGGCACATTGGCTAATGAAGAGAAAATCTTAATTTTTCTTGCTCTCCCTTCCTGAAGCACACTTCCATTTGGTATGACCTGAGGTTCTTCCCTACCATGACCTTTGCTGGCCTGAGGATGGGACTGAGGATGTGAAGAACATCCTTTTCCCCAGCAGGAACGATGCTAGAAGCAAGGAACACGATCGCAAAGCTGGCAGGACCAGGAACCCTGCCCAGTCAGGCTACAGTAGAGGTCACGGCTCCAGCTCTCCTCTAAGGACCTGGCCATCTCCTTTAATTTTCCATGCTTCAGTTTCTCCCACTCCCCTGCAAAATGGAAATGTATTCAATATTTGCAAACTGGGCTCTCAAAGGGCAAACCGGGCAAACCAGGCTCTCCGAGGAATTGCTGTCATTAATAGCTCCATACATCATAGACAAAACATTTGTTTTTGTCATTAGGAGAGTCTCCGCAAGCCGAAACACATCATCTCTGCCGTCTGCCTGACAGTGTTTCTGCCCTGATCCAAAGCATGCTGGGGAAACGGGAGTCTTTCAGTTCATTTCAATGGACTTTGGAAGAGGCCCCTCATGCAATATGCATTTAGTCATATAGTGCTGGCAGAAAAGGATCCTGAATGAGGCAAAATACCTAATCAACTGCATTTACCCCGTGCTTCAGTCACCCACCTGCACCAGGATTACATTTGATGGCACGCAAACTGTACCAGAGTTTTCTCTATAGCATCAATCATGATATTATGCTGCCGTATTTTGCATTGGTTAGGGAAGCAATTTATAATTTGAGATGACTTCAAGTTAGGAAGCAACTGATTACAGAACAAGAACTTTGTAACTCCACGGAATTATAAACCCACGACTTGAGTGAATCATGTGCAAATTGAAATTGTGCATCATTAAAATGGCTGCTGTACCCCCTCTGGAGGTAGTGAAATACGCCAGAGAGAGTTGTGGTGGATCCTGCAATCTTCATGAATGAAAATGTCATCTTAAGTACAGATGCGGTCCCATTAGTTGGAAGTGGAAAGGTGCTATTTAAAAATCTCAAAATATTTCAGTTGTATGGGGGAGGTCTCTCTCTTTTTTTTCTCCTTTTTTTTTTTCTTTTTTTTTTTTTTTTAAGGTGAAACACAGATCTGACAACAAAGCAGAACTGGGAGTATTTGGGAGAGCTGCTAGCTTGTGATTTTCCAGGCAGATGTTACGTTCCCCTGATGCTAAAACCAGCACGATTTGGGGAAATTTTTGCGTGGTGGGTGTCAAACTGAAGTGGTTGTCATGCTCCTGTTTCTATTTAATGTTTTCCATAATGACCTTGACAGAGAGGCTGTTTATTAAATTCGTGGACAACACAGGAGCTGGGAGAGACCACCAGTATGTTAAGGGCAGAATTAGCCTTCAAAATGATCTGGGATAAATTGAGAAATCGTCTGAAGTAACTGGACAAAATCCAATAGGGATATAAGTACAAGATATTGGACATAGGCAGGAGTACTCCAAAGCATAAATAAACCCCAGGCTGATTAGGAGCTCTGCAGAAAAGGATCCAGCAGGCAGAGGGGATAACAAGTTGAATGTGAGTCAAGGAAATGATGTTGAGATGGATGAGCCTGGTGGGTACATGGAGGAATATTTCTGCTTTCTTTCTAACAGTGAGGATGTAGCTACAGCGTTAGAATTAAGCTTGCAGGAAGGTGGAGACCCTCCAGAGAACCTCAGAAAGGGTAGTCACATCCCGGGAAGATTACATACAAGGAAAGTTAGAAGTGATAGGAGTTGTTTGGCCTCCTACAGATAAGAAAGTACATGCAAGAGATACACAATCACCTCCCCCCTACAATTCCCATGTCCGGCCTCGTCAAGCCACCCTAGTTATAACCACATTTTGCACCTAAGAGGCAGAGACACCTGACTTCTGGAACCTGTGGCTAGGTGTGGTGATCTCCTCCCTGTGGGATTCATTTCACCTTATGTAAACCAAGGATTATTCCTATTTTATAGGTGGTGTGTTTGCCGCTCACAAGATGCTCAAAGAGCGCACCAAAACCAGCTGGAAAGCTGTTTTCCAACCAAAAAAGCTGTGTTTCCTGTTGGTTAAAGCATGTTCTGGCACTTGGGAGCTGATGATTTTCCTTCCTGCTACTCCCCTAACTCTGCAGATAATCTTGGGCATCTTTCCTACCCATTCCCCATACATAATTCCACCAGACCAGTGCTAGAAGAACCCAGCATGAAAGGTATGCTTCAAGCACAGGGTGTTATCATTCTTCATCAGTAATTATCCTCATTTACTGGCAGATCACCTCAATGTTCCTGCTTCCTCCTCTGGAGGGTAAAGCCCAACTTGCAAACATATGCAAAGCACTGAAGGTTTTATTTTCTCTGGCATGTTTGGACAGTATCTGAGATTTTTATGTAATGGACAAATCCTTCAGGGATGCTCCATCCAGGAAGGTAGGGAGTGCTTGACTCTCCCTTTATTTCTAAAGAAAACATGCAACACCTCAGCATCAGACCTTTGCATATATTGGTACTGCAGTTACAAAGCCCAAAATGCGAAATTCCTGATAAATACAGCCAAGTATCCAAGAACTGTACTCACGTTTCCCTCTTCCACAAGCACTTCAATGGCTTTAGGGGCCAAATTAATGTGAGATCTGTTTTTTCTCAAGGCATCACCATCACCTCAGAAGTGAAATACTGTGAGGAGATCATAAATGTGTCCTTGAGGTGTAAAAGAAAGGCAATGAAAAATATGAGCACAAACACTGGCTCAGGCAGCACACCCTGAATATTAATATTTTTCCAAAATAGCATCTTCTTTTTAAGCTTAAGGATATATTGCTTTATAGATAACTGTTAACCTGACACCGACTGATAAAAGTAATCATAACTTGGGGGCTATTCTCTTCCACAGAATGTTTAAATAATAACAAGAATAATAAACAGACATCACTGGGCCTTTTCCCAGGGGAAATCCTACCGCTTTGGCAGGTAGTTGGCTTCGAGTCCAGGTTCTGCACCCAAATTTTGCAGGCATGCTGTGTCCCAGCAGCTCTATTGGTGGGACCTGGTGGCCACATCCACCCTGCAGTAGCCATAGATGATTTGGAGCTCAGGTTGTCCATACCCAAGGACTCAAAGTCAATTATATTGGTGTTTCCCAGCTCAGAGAGCCTTCGCTCCCTTCCCAGACCAAAGCCCAAGCGAGAGGCAGTTTATCGATGGCACGAGAGACCTGAGTAAACACGGCGGGGGACTGCTGGGTGTCTGTCACCTCAGTGATGGCCTGCAGGTCAAGAGGGCTTAAATCACTTGATCCAAAGGCTCTGAGAGTCAGAAAACAAACTGGACTATTTCCCCTCTTTTGCTGAGCTGTTGTGTTAGCACAGATAAGACTGGAAGCTTCATAGAATTACAGACAGGTTTTCCCCTTTTAAAATACACCCTGCTTGGGGCTTTTTTTTTTTAATTTCTCCTTTTCAGATGACAGAACTTTCTTAAAAGTGTGTTATTTGGCAAATTCAAACCTTTGGAAGCCCAACACACGCCAAAATTCCAACTGCCCATGCAACTCAATCTACCTCCCTTTGTGCCTGTGCATTACGGCGCAAGCTTTTACCATCATCATAGGGTTGTAGAAGGGGAAGTATCAGACAGGCTTAATGGGGAATTAATCATCATCATCATAATAGGCCCCATCCATAATACACACATTCCAAATTATACTGAGGACTGCTCCTGCGGTCACTGTTCCTCACTTATTTTATGCACGAGCCCCGGCGGGCAGGGAGCAAGGAGGATAAAGCCCAAAATCCTGAGCCAAATCCTACCGACCAACTCCGTGTTGATGGGAGCATCACCCCTGCTCCGGAAGCTCAGGGTTTCTACAGGCAGTAGCTCCCTGAGGGAGGTTTAAAACAACAAAATCAAACAGCAACAAAACCTTACGTTGAATTCTATGGCCAAATTTACATCTGTGTCGGTATAAATGGAGCCGATAACTAGGTAGTTGGGCAGAGGCTGGGAGAGCCCTCCGCAGAGGGAGTGGAGGAAAGGCACTGTACTTTTTTTTTTCTTTATTTTTTTTTCTCTCTTTCTCACAGAATGAAAAAAAAAGCCTGGCCTAGCTCCCTGTGCCAGAGCCTGCCTCGAGTTTCTATGTCTCCCTACTATTCATTAGTGATTACATGCCCCCCGAACACCTGCGAGAGCAGCTCATAAAGCAGGCATTCATGGGCCCTGGCAGCACCAGCATGGGAACTGCAGGCTACGGGGCGACAGTCATTGTATCTCCAGATAAAAACATTCTCTTACCGAGGCCTCTGAAAATAGAAGCTGGCTGCAATTTCAGTTCGGCACCACAGGGTATTTAAAAAAAAAAATAAAGAAAGAAGGGTTACTTCACCTCGGTCCCTTTTAAAGTCAGTTAAGTGCGTGGCTGCGGTGCTGTCGGGAGCCCTCTGTACAGCAACAAGCCCTGCTGTACAGAGGGGGAAAATCACAGGGCTCTGAGGCTGTGTGTGCTGGCCACAGCATCTGGCAGCAGTGCCATTCCTTCCCTCGCACAGCCGTCCCCCGAAACCTCGTCCCTGCTCGCTGCGGTTTTGACAAGGGGCTGCTGTGCCGGGGTGGTCAGCAGGGGCAAGGTGGAAAAGAAAGGCACCGGCTTCAATAGTCCCACTGGAAATATCCGAAAACATAATCATGGAATGATCAGAGCTGGAAGGGACCTTCAAGATCATCAAGTTCCAATCCCCCTGCCCTGGGCAGGGACACCTCCCACCACACAAGGCTGCTCAAAGCCCCATCCAGCCTGGCCTTGAACCCCTCCAGGGATGGGGCAGCCACAACTTTCCAGTGCCTCAGCACCCTCACAGCAAAGAATTTCTTCCCGATATCT
Source organism: Thinocorus orbignyianus (assembly GCA_013400375.1). Taxonomy (NCBI): domain Eukaryota; kingdom Metazoa; phylum Chordata; class Aves; order Ciconiiformes; family Thinocoridae; genus Thinocorus; species Thinocorus orbignyianus. The sequence continues at coordinate 80,023 of VXBW01001797.1, forward strand.
AATCTAAATCTCCCCCCTTCCAATTTAAAACCGTTTCCCCTTGTCCTGTCACTCCACTCGCAGACCAAAAGTCCTTCTCCAGCTCTCCTGGAGCTCCCTTGGTAGTATCAATCTTTCAGGATCTGAAGGGAGCCTACAGAAGAGCTGGAGAGGGACTCTCGGTCAGGAAGTGGAGTGACAGCATATTATTTTACCTGCGTTGTCCTACCTAAGGCCTCTGCGTGATGGGAGGGCTTATAGATCATCCCCAGCCCAGGGTGAACCCCAAGGTTCCACAGTTTCACAGCTGATTCACACATACTCAGAGCCTCCCCGCTTATTAATGTATATCCTCCCCTGCTAACACAAAGATGCCACCTGCACAAAACGCTGTCTCAAAACCCAGGGAGAAACAATCCGGTACGACGAGTCCCAAGCTGAAGGCAGCTATTTTAGCATTTCTGATTCTTGAGAACACGTGGAAAACAACTGCATCTTTAAGAAATCTGTTCAAAGACTTGCTTGACACTGATTTCCCAAGCAGCCAACCCGGGGTTCACCTCATCTAATTTTTATTCACCTTAAGAATTCAAAGTCTAGTCTGAAGCAGCTATTTAAACTCCCTCTTCTAGTCAGTGCAGAGGCATTGCTACCTCCAGAGGCTTATTCCTCCCATCCTAAGACCTCCTAACCATCGGATTATAGCAGGAAGCAGCAAACAGTTACGCAGTGGAAACACGTCAGGACCATAACAGTTAAATGATCCTTTGAGAGCAGCACCGGAGGGATCATTAAGAGTTGTACAAGGGCAGAAAGCTAATTCTGCACCTCAAAAGGGAGGCGGGGGGAAAGCCCTGCCAACATCTTGCTGGAGCAGTGACTAGTGGAAAGAAAGCCATCCAAATTAAGTCACCCAGACACACTGGGGCCAATCCCTCCACACAAGGCTACCGCACGTCCCCGGTTGGCACCCTCGACGTTTAGGACCCCACGGGCTCTGGTGGGCAAACTCCTGCTTGGTGCCACCCTCCAGGCTGGCTGGGTGGCAACAAACACCAGCCTTTGGGGTCACCCTGTTTGACACTGTCCTGAGGTTTCCAAGGGTTGCTTTTGACCCTTCGGATTGTCCCTGTGTGCATCGTGACTTTTAGGGCTCCAGGAAGAGGGGACACACGAATAAAGCTGTAGGAGGATGCCAGGCACGGTGACCTGCATTTCAGAGCAGGATCCTGGGGTCCTTTTGCAGAGGAGGGGACAGGAATCCAGGAGCAACGGTCACAGAGCAGGAGACAGATATCTCCAAGATCAGGTGATTACATCCTACATCCCGAGCTGTCACAAAATTCCACCATTTCGATTCGCTCACCATTCAAAGAAGCGAAGAAAATAACATCTTCTTTCAAAGAAGGAGAAAAGGAAAGGAAAATATGCAGCAAACTCTCCTGTGTGTGTTTTTGACTTAGCAATATCTGTAGCCAATTTTCCCAAGAGACACAAACAAACACACGCCGAACCAGAATATCAATGAGGTCTTTTTTAGAGCAGGCACATTAAAATGCAAAACAGGAGATAATGAGATAAAGCGGCAAGTTACAGGTTTCTTCATTCCAGATTTTGAAAGCCCATGAAGTAGATTTAGGAAGAGAACTGGGTTAAAGCTAGTGGAAGGCTTGGCTGGGGGCAGCCTCCTCAAGCTCAGGAGACTGAGTGAATGAGTAAGGGTAGAAAAGAGGGGCAGAGAGAGAGGAGGTGGCATCAGGGACCCCCAGAGATACAGGTAAAAGCATTTCTTATCCATGAGGGCGAATACTCCTCTAAGGGATGCCGTTCTGCACCTGCCTGCCCTGGATTTGGAGGGGCAGGTCCTGGCACACGTACAGCACAGGGACCAGAGAGCTTTTCTGGAGAGGCAGAGAGGTGGTTTTGTTCCTCCTTTCAGAGCTCCATCCCCGCTGAATAACAACTACACTTTTTCCCATACGCCTGCCTGCCTGTTGCTCCCGCAGCCCTGTAGGTGACACTGTAAAATTCGGGGTCACTTTGAGGAGGTGACATTTCGGATACTGGTGCCAAAAAGATCATGAAAGGAAAATTGAAAGAAGAATGAATGAGAGGAAATGGAGAGAGGGGGAAAGTATAAGAAAGAGCCATTATTTAGCCAGACCTGGCCAAGGGTAAAGGTTTTAATTCTTTCCAAGTGCCATATGTGGTTGCCTGTGGCGGAAAGGCAAAGCCATATTTATCTGACTGAACCAATAATTCATATCTGTTTCAGAAGCCGACTTTGGTGGATTGTAGATCTACAGCTGTTCCTAGTCTAAGTCCAGACTTTCCCGGTGGGAATCACTGTAGCAACACGTCTGACTTATAGGATTCATATGGAGGGGGATAGGAGACCCAGAACTGTAAATTCAAACCGTGTGTACATTACTTCTATGTATTCAATTCAAAAGCATTTAGGGCTTTTCAAAACAGTCCTTTCACTACAGGAAAACTCCCCCACGCTCACAATTTAAAGGAAACAGATCTTTCATGTTTACCCTTCCTGTTTCTTGTAGGAGGTCTTGAAATAAAGGTAAGAATGCAAAGCCGTTTTATATTTTTCCAATAAAATTCAGAGCAGTTGCCCTGGTGCAGGGTGTGTGTGTGTGCATGCGTGTGTGTAGGGGGATGGTCGATGGTGTTACATGCTGCTGGGGAGAAATCACAATGTAGTGCTTAAACAAAGAAGGCTCAAGAAGTATTTTGACTTCCCTCATTTTGCTAAATACCCTTTCAAGATGATATTGCTTCTCAAATTTGTTTTCCAACAGACATGTCCTTTGCAGCTTACATACAATCCAAGAGCAACAAGAGTATTTGCTAGGAACTCGGTTCATTACAGCCAACAGAGCTCCAATATCTTTTGCCAGCATATTATTTTACCTGCGTTGTTTGAATGGAGTGAGAGTTTCTCTCTGGGGATGTTCAGACCATCAGAACCCACAGAACCAGATCTCTGCCACTCATTGCTTCTTAATAAACTGACCCAGGACAAGGGGAGGCACCAACCCAAACACAGAAATAGAGAGAAACAGATCCTCATCCAGACCCATCAGGCTGACTGTCCACAGGCCTGCGCAGAAAGTCTTGAGAAGGACCTTGTACTAAATAAGAGGTTATTTCCCTCCCCAAATCTGCAGCTGAATCCATGGCAGAGCCCTGCAATCACTGAACTATAGATGCCATCGCCCAGAGAGAAGAAAATAAGCTCTGCCAAAGGGCCAAAGTAAAAGTCTAGCTTAAGATTGACTTCTGGAGCAGTTTTCCTCTCTTTATTGATTATAGCAGCCAGGTGCCTCACAGCTACTGCAGGAGCCTGGATCAGGCAGCGTGGATGGAGTCTCCACACCCCTGGTTTAAACACCCCTCCAGCCATGCTGTGATTGCCCCTGGGGATGGTGGCTTTTCTCCTTGCCGAGGTGAGCAAACATTCCTCCCTCTCCTTCCTTCCTTCCTTCCAATGGGCACTGGGGGAGCTAATTGATTTAGTTTGGTTTTCTGCAACATATACTTGGGGAGCCTGCGGTGAAAGGTGCGGGAGGAGAGAGGCTGTTACTGCTGTTAGCAGGAGCACACAAGTGGTGGGTTGCCCTGCACTGCTGCAGATCCTGCCCATTTGATCTCATTTTTGTTTGCTTTGTGTCTTTTTGCTTGTTTCATGTATTATGTATGGTTGCCACGTCAGGTCTCATTTCTCACTATGCCAAGGAAAATAAAGAATTTCGAACTCTGAGTTAATAGAGAAAGAATCACTGCTGCGCTGCACACCGGGCCAGATCCTCAACACGACAGAAATCTCCCCAAACCTTGCTCCTTTCACAGCAGTGGAGGCTTCAACCTGTCTTCTCACTCACTCCCGTCCTTCCCCCTTTGCTGGATCATCCTGCTCGAGGGCTCTCCCCCCACTTCACTGCATACCAAACAAACACAAGGTTCAAAAGGATACAGACAACTCTGCAGGTTTCACGATGCAAATCTGAAGTGCGACGCCTTGAGCGCTGCAGAACAGCAGAGGGAAATGATTTTTCTCCTAACACGTGAGCTAGCTGTAGGACTTTTTTTCCCCCCTTTCCATCACCACGCTCTGGAGCACAGAGCCTGGCCGGAGGCAGGACAAGTCCGTACCTGGGAGCATCCTGCGGCGTTAAGGGCAGATTCTCCCAAGTGCTGCTGTGGAGGGCGTTCCTCACGCCTTTAGCAAAGCAGCATTTGGAAGCAGGAGTCCCTTTCCCTGCAGGGGATGAGACACACTTCCAGCAAAGCAAAAAGTAAGGACTAAGGTGTTCACAATGTGAGAGAGAGATACTGACAGGGCCCGGGGTGCTGTGCGCCTTCTGATAAGGATTCCCAGGCAGAGCTCACTGGGGAGGTTAAAAAAATAAATAAACGGGGAGGAACCTGAGACAACCAGCCAGAAAGTTATATTTACAGCGCTGTTCAGACAGGCAGGAGAGAGGCAAGATGGTAACTGCCAAGGGTGAGGTTAATGTTAGGGCTGAGTTTTTTAAACCTGAAGGTAACTGCACTGGAGTTTTGATCCAGATGTTAAATCTCTGCTTCCTGTAATCTTGGCTGCCTGCGGTCTTTGGCCTGGGGAGGCACGGGGCTTACTCGAAACCATATGACAGCGCTGCTGTACTCCTGGAACCAAATGCTTGAAAACATAACATACTGGGGGTAATAGAGAGACACAGAACCCATAGAGACGCAACAATCATTATCAGCACAAACCTACACTTCACCAAGTGATACTAGTTTCAGCAATTCAAAAGCATGCAGAACTTGGAAGGACTTATAAAACGTTTAGCCGCAACAGTCCTAGCTATGGATGAACACGTTATTTTATTGCTCTTAGCCCCTCTCCTTGCAGATATCAATGAAGAGCTGCTGCTAAATACTAATAACTTTTCCTTTCCATGTCATGAAGGGCCGAGGTGGGGAGGGGAGTGTCAGCAGGGCTGCTCAGATGCTTGGACTTAGATGAATGCTGGGCCACATCCCGAGGCAAGGAGCAGTGCAGGGCTCTCCCTTGACACTTAGCAGAGCCAAAAACCTGATGGTACTGTTGGCCAGGGAGAGGAAGGGTGGATGATGGTAGAGAAAGAGGGGAAATACTTTTAACTCTGTTTTCGGCCCAGCACTCCTCCAAGAGAAATGTCCCATTACATTTTAGAAAAGGTTTTCCTTGAGGATGCAGTGATTCAGAGCCCCGTTTTCAAAGCCTTTCTTGCTCTTTGTTGGTAAATTGAAGCTGGCAGAAAACTGCTTCTTTTTGAGCATCCCTGGCTGAGGTGTCACGATGTGCTGTGTGAGAGATGGGATGGGGAATGACAGGTTGTGGCAATTACCCGATCAGAGTTGCCTGATTCCAGAGGAGGCAGCTCTCTACAAGAGTAGGTTTTTGCTGTGTGCTGTGGAAGACTGGATTAAGAAAAACTAAAACCACGCCAGAGCTGTTAATAGTAATCCTTAACACCTTAGCACCGACAAGAAGCTGCAGGTTTTGGTGGGTCACACATGTCAAACGGTACCTTTGTCCCCATGCAAGGTCACTGCAGTTGGCTCTGACCATAGAGCGATGCCCAGACATTAAAGGAGAGGGATTTTTCCATCTGTTCTGGCTCCTATAACTTGTCTGACCACAAGACAATTTCTTAAGATCAAACCATCCATCTCTCTCATGATGCAGCAAAGAAGGGTGCCAGAGACATGAGCTGAAGAAGGATCTAACACCACCAGCCTGGGGGCATATTTGAGAACAGTTATTTGAGAATATGCACCCGTCTCAAGAATGACAAGCAGTGCTACGTGCACAACAGCCTCTTTTCATCCATCTGCCTTTCAGCTTGGACGCTGGTAGGGCTGGGATTCAGTACAAGCGCTGGCACGGGTGGAGGACGCGTGGCTTACACATTACCTGAGCTGTGAACAGGGAACCACCCATCAAAACATTTAGACAGTGCCCTGCTCTCTGGATAGAAACCCTCAATAGCTTTCACTAGATATAACTTCCCATCACTCCCTCTCTCTTTTTCTAAGTTCAACATTATCTTTGCTAAATATATTCCACCAACATTTTATTTATTTTGGGTCTAGAACTTGGAGACCTCCAAGGGTCTCCTCCTTGTCTAGTGATTTTACAAATAAAGCCCTGGCAGAGAGCTGGGAAAACATGTTTATGTTCTTCATATGGGAGGTGATTTCCTTCAGATCCTGGGCTGTGCATATGCTCTCCATCATACGGATCACAGGGGGATTTGCTCCGAGTACCTCGACAATTGCAGCCGGTGTCAGCCCTCTCTGTGGGAGCTCCGAGGGGCTGGTGAAAATGGTGCAACAAGATGAGACAACCTCAAATAGGAAAGGTGTCCAGACGTGCACCCTCCATTAAAAATGCCTCCCTGAGCTCCTCCCAGTGCGAATGTCACCGGCATGAGTTTGCTCTCAGTGGTGCTCCAGTTGTGGAGACTTGCAAGCATCATGGTCACGTACTCAACAGCCATCCTGGATAACCCACCTTGGTGCTACACTGGGTACCCACCAGGGTACTAACCCTGGAGCTTGGTGGCTGAGAAGTACTAAGTAATATTTCTATGGAGTAGGGAATCAAATCACATCACACGGCATCTCATGTTGAACTCAGTGAGGGCGCCCTGAGGTCTCCATGTGGAGTTTCGGACCAGTCCCTCTAGACACTGGGCATAGTGGATCTGTCGAGGACCAGCCCAGACTGCATTCCCGGGTGCTGACCTCCCTCACAGCACCTCACACGTAGGCTGGGATGGTGCAATATTAGTATCTGGTTTCTAGGGACCCCCTTCTCACTTCTCCCAGGTCTGCTGGAAGGAAGGAAAGGAAAGGAAAGCTGCAGAGCACAGCACATGCTCTGGCCCGCAATGCCTACAGTGCCGCAAATTAAAAAAAATAAAAGAGGGAGGGAGGATTAAATGGTTTCCTTTCCCTGTCTGGGCTCAGCTATTCCCCACCCCCAGCCAGGACGGGCCCTGGAAGTGCTTTTTTGCCTTTGCCTTTTCTCAGGTGATGGGGGAGGGATCCGGCGGTGGACCCGGAGGCCCCAAACCCTTCTCTGACTTTGCCGCCTGAAGCACAGACCTCTTAGAAAACACAGATGAAAGGGAAGCTGGGGGAGGGCTTCAGACTGGGAGAAACAACCCTCGTGGCAGGTCCTTTGGCAGGGGTCAGGCTGCAGGACACAGAGGAGATATATTAAAAGGGGAAACTGGAGGAATCTAAATAATCAGGCTCCCCACCGGATAATGCCTTGACAAGAGGAGATGCTGCGAGAGCCAACGAAAACTGCCTTGCACAGAGGGGCAGAAAAGTAAAATGCCTTCTCCGAGGGGATGGGGCTGGCGATGGAGCGGGAGACCTGGGAGGCAAGGGGGAAGGGCTGAAATCTGGAAGGAAATTAAATAATAGCCTGAAATTCCCAGGTGAGGAACAATGGAATTAAAAACAGAAAGGCCCCCAAGAGATAAACAAATCAGGACTGGCAGGCGGGGCGCAGAGAGCGAGACCTGGGGGCTGTGGGGCAGCCCACAGCGTGGGCCAAATCCTGCACCCCCTTCCCCATACTGCAGCCAACCCCGAGGTGCACCACAAGGAGCTGGGGCACTGTTCTGCCAGGCACCCTACACGGAGGAGAGATGCTGGGTTCCCACCCTGAAGGTCCTTACAACCCGAACCAGCAAAGCCATGTGAAAAATACCGTTTTGTGCCCATTTTACAGTCGCAGAGAGATTAAACCTAATTCTCATACACTGTAAGGCTCTTTCACCCTATGGCATTCTTCTAAAAGGACTTTGTAGGTGGTGTAAAATGTCCCCTCGTGCTGCTTTCACTGAGGGCTCAGGTAGTCAACCAAGCCTCCCAGTTATCACACCAGCCTGAGTGCCTGTACAGTTATTTTTTGTCCCTCAGCTGAGTCACAGCAACAGTTAAACCATAAATATGGAAGCAGTGCATACGAGTCCCGAGTAAGAGCATAAATACTGGTTTTGTGCACAGACCTATGGGGAGTTTTCAGCAAGATAAGGAATTCAATCTCTGCTTGGGAATCCCAGGAAAAAGCCCTGAACACACAGGATATTCAAGAGGCATATGTCATGGAATATCCATCAGGAAACAAGTTGGGAGACAGAGACCGGTAGAACAGCTTAGATAAACTTCTGACATAGGTGTCATAAAGTGATGGAGCTACGTTGACTGCAACAGATGTGTTTTGATTGAGAACACGGTCCTTAGGGGGTGGGAAATTATTGACTTGGAACCAAACCACAGATTTTTTTTTGGCAATTCTGTTGTGTTTTAAAAATTCATGGACAAGCCCTGAAATCACTTTACCAATACGCATTAATACTCCCTGAGGAGAAACTGAGGCTTAGGGAGTGGGAGTTACAGCACCACGAAGTGACATGACACAAGAACAAGGTAAAGAACTCAAAGAGCTTCCAGCGTTCCTTTGTTTTTGATACCCACCATGTCCACATAGTGCAGGACACTACCCAAGGAACCTCACCACGTTAACACAGAGCCTGCCTTGGTAACTCTGCCCTACAAGTGGAATAAATCACCAGGGCTGCCTGCCCCACATTCTTCAGAACACAGAGATGCAGATCTGAATTTCTGACTTCAACTGCTCCCTAATATTTAATCATCTTTCTTCCTGAAAGGGAGCAGGGCCGTTCGCAAACCCCTGCATTCTTCTAACACTAGTCCAGTTTGTGTTCAAAAGCCTTTTCTATTTCCTTTTCCAGTGCCACATGCTGTTGTGTCAACATAATACAGGGTCTTCCTAAACAAAGGAATGTGTGTCTAGAAACCATCCACAGAGAATGATAGCCAGAACCCTGCCAGCAGAAAAAAAGAAAAAAAAAATGGAGGTCCCACACTCATTTTTTACAGCACAGCTTTTTTTAAAAAGGGAGAGTAGCACAGAGAGACAGAACAAGTCATGCCTTCCCTATTCAGTAGGTAGCACCAGTACATCACGCTAGGTAACTGCAGCCAAAACCATACCACATTAAGTTAGAGGATCTCAAGAGCGTTCACTGCTTTAAGCTAGTCCTTCCTCTCTGGATAAAGGTGAAATAAAATGGTTTACAGCTGCTGATACTTCTGAGATACAGGACTGATGCCTGACTGCACTGGGAACCATCCAACACCCTGGAGGTACCTCCATGGGGGAGCCTTAGGGTTACCTCTGTGATGTGCAACACCACAATATTCACAGGGCAGTTCGTTTTCTCCCCTCTTTTTACTCGTTAGAAACAAATGAGCAGATGAAGGTATGCACGGCGTTAATAGGATGGGTTGGTGCTCATCGGCCACAGAAACAGAGAACCACCCCTGAAGTGAAGAGATCCCATTCCAGTCCCAGCTCCACTACCAACTTGCCATTTCATCTTGGCCAAGTAATTTCCTCTGTCTTGTTGACTTAACTCAAGCTGGTTAGGAGGCTGCAGCCAAAAAGGTTTTCAGCAGAAAATATGGTTCAGAGGGGAACATATGACCTGCAGCTGAGCTCTGTTGGGGTGTGAGACCATTGGATTGCACAGTGGCATGCCAGACCTCATCATTACCACGCAGGAGATATTCCAAGGACTGCCAAGGAACTGCAGGAAGCATATGCATTTGTTTAACATGGTGGTAGCACTAGAAGGAAGCTCAGGAAGCATCAAGCCCTGCTGCAAGACATACTGTCCTTGAAAGCTCAGGTAGAAGTACAAAAATGACCCTGGATCTTGAGCCAGGATGGAGTTTTTCCCCCAGGAGCAGAGTAGATGCCCCGTGGTGTATTGTAAAGGAAACGTGAAGTCAAAGTCAAAGCCAGCATCCCTGATAACTGGATCACCTCTGTCTCTTATGCCTTGCTTATCGCTAGGAGATCTAAGCTGTAGGGAGAGGATGTGCCTTTTACCAAGGAGCACAGCCAGTACAATTTTGGGGTTTTTTAGAGTTTCTGTAGTCCTTTTTATTTGAATTTAGGTCCAGTGTGATGTTTTTATTGACGCATACAACCCCTGTACTCCTTGGATCTTAGCACTATCTGCATCTGTCACAAGAGCAAGGGAAACCTCTTTATCCTGTTCAGACCTGCCAGACTTCCCTTCCGAGGACTTGGCCACTTCGTTTAGAAGAAATCCTAAATATTTGTTTTAATTGCGAAACGGATTCTCATAAACCAGCAGGCCTGTGCGCTATCAGGCTTTGGATTGCATCAGCCCTGGCATGTGGGCTCAGGAGGCAGATGGTCAGGGAAAAGCACCTTGGCACAGTCTTCCCTGGCATCTTTTAGACAAAGGGCTGCACCAGGGACTTCGCTGCCATCGCAGGCGCAGAGAATTCTATCTTTCATCGCAGGCTTGGAAATGCTGGATCCAGCAGGGTGCTAAGCTTCTGTCAGTCTCTGTCAGCCCTTCACTCCCAACGTCTTTCTCCCCACAGTCTGGCTGGTTGGGGGAGTGAGGTCTCTTGGCAAAAGCCAGAGCCGTGGTTCTGTTTTCAGAGCTGTCTGCGTGGCCGCAGGCAAAGCACCAGCTCTGTCTGCATCCCTCACCCTTCTTCTCTCTCCCTTTCCTAGAGGATTTTGACTAGCTCTATCCAGAGAGTGGCCAAGCCCACCCTTAAAACCTTAAGATTTTCCTAAATACTTAGCTCTGGCTCAATCTGACCCCAAATTCAGTGCCTCTAAAGACTCCCATTCTGGTATGCTGAGGTTTCTGGTTGGGGAAAGTGACACTCTTCACCAGTCTGGCAGCTCTGTTCCTTTGGGGAAAGGGAAAGCCCACCCAGTAATTACAGATGTTTTCCTCTTCCCTAAACGAGCAGAAAACGAGCTTCTGACATTTTGCATGTGAAGCAGTGGCCTCCCATGGAAGCAGAGGAACGCAGAAGAGGATTTCAGTGGCAAACTTGGTGAGAAACACTGATGAAGACTGACGTTCTGCTTAGCCCAGGCTGGTCAGCCTCTGCACGGTTGTGCAGATGAGAATTTTGCCTCCATTTAAAGTCTTTGAGGAATAAGGGTCACACAGTTATGTTGAGAAGAAAGTAGATCCCTGTGGGTGCAAGCGATATTCCTCCCTGCCTTTCCTAATAGCTGTTCAGAAGAACCTCAATCTGAAATGACATGAGAAACCTTTTTATTCCTCCTTATGTCCAGCATGGCCAATTTAGCCCATTTTAGAAGATCCAGCACAGGCAATGTCACAAAGACAGGCTGTTAAAATGCTAGCATTTGAAGTATTAATTTAGCCCAGCACATTAAGTCCACAGATCTTTCTGCCAATTATTTTAGATAATTGTAACTATCAGCACAAACAGTTTGAGATGTAGAGGATCTGCAATCATCTGTATTCCCCCCCCCCATTGAAAATGGAAGGGATAAGAAGTAAAACCATCAGGGAACAACTTAAAGCTTGTATTTGCTGGGGGGAACATCCGAACAATTTCTGCAACAGCTTCAAAAAACGGATTGTCTGAGGAAAAAGGGGATGGATGGTGGCAAATTTATTTGCAAACGAATGAAAAAAAAAATAAAAATCAAGGGAACATGAAAAGCTGTAGAAATAATTAAGTGAAAAACAGAAGCCCAGGTGTTCACTGCATTATAGACAGCAGAGATGTTTCCTCTGCTTATATGACTTCCCACCAGTAAGCCTGGACAAGAAAGTTGTATTAGAAACTATAGGGAAAAGCTAGAGAGAAAAGAGCTACCTCTCTATCCCTAAAACCCCTTTCCAGTTCTGTTAAGCCAGCAAAGCAACACAGCGTCCCGGTCACCAGGCACACATGGAAGGTGGATGGCTACTGGTTTGTGGAGACCTGGGGAGGCTGTGGCTATCACAGCACCTTGCAGACGAGGAAAGTTGGCACCAACTGACAACCTGTCCCATCCCCGTATTGCTCCCCCCTACACCCCAGAGCTGAAACCCCACCAAGGTGTGGTATGGGGGAAGACCATGTCTACCTCCTCCCAGGAGACCACATCTACCTCACCCCATGAATACAGAAATAATACTGCCGGTTGAAGCACAAGGCAGGGACATACATTTGGCTTTATCAGCTCTGGAGAGGGAAATACCTTTGGGAAAGCGGGGTTGGTATGGGGGGAGTGTAAGGAGGGGGTGTCAGGCAGGCAGGGAAGGATGCTGCTGACCCCCAAAAAAACAGCAAGAGATTATAACAGGCTTCTGAGAAGCCTGCTGTGGTTTCAGCCTTATTCACACCCACCTGGGCTTCTGCTGCCAGGCTGGGACCCAGGAGCAGGATGCAGGGGGCATGGAGCATCCCGCTGGGTGGTGGCCGGCTACCCGTTCCACCCAGGAGAGGTGACAGGGGACCTCGCCCCGGATTGCAGCACTCGGGGAAGGAGAAGCGCTGGGAAAGCCACTAGAGGGCCCCTGGGCCGGCAGAACGCGGCTCACCGGGGTGCAGGACACAGCCAAGGCAGCCCTGAATATTTTTTGCAGAGACAGGTGACCTTTGAGCACAAAGACACAGATTCCCTGCCCGGCACTGCCTGATCCTGCCACAGTCCCATCACGTCTTGGTCCTTACAGCAGCTGTGATAGAGATTCAGCAGTAAAAGCACTCCTTACAGAGGCTCCAGTGCTGCTCTGGAGGTCTTCCATCTAGCCCCACATTAAAATTGAGCCTATTTAACATCTAATAAGTCAAGCACAGCCTGGAGAAGTCTGATTTTCAAGCCAGAGTAGCATCTTGCACCCATTCGAAATGTCCATTTGGAAATTCAGTGTGAATAACACAAACATAAGACAGATGCTGCCACTTACCCAAATGTCTTGGAGGAACAAATGGGAAGCGAATCTGAAAGCAAATGAAGCAACCAGATTGTAGCTCTTAAGTGGACTATGTACTATAGCAAGTGAAAAACTTGGCAGGAAGGAGCTAAATGTTCGCCGCTTTGCTTGATCTACATAAACCATAAGCGCACGTGTATTCGTTAGCTCTGAATCTGAAGACATAATCAAAAGCAGGTGAGAGAGGCAGGAGCCAAATCCCTCTTCGTGGGGCCATAGCTTGTGCCTCCGTGAGAACAACTTGCCCCACAGAGCCACAGGCGGGCGCATCCCCAGGGATGGTGCTGGACCACGGCGGCTCTGGGGAAAGCAGGTGCACGGGGGAGGCTCCGGGTGCTCCGGCCATGCATTCCCCATCACCACCTCCTACATCCCTGCTCCCGCTCGGAGATACTCCAAGCAGGAGCAACGCCAACCTTTGCCAAGGTGGTGGTGGAGGTTGGTTGGGCTGGGAGGGAAGCAAATGAGCTAGAAAGGGGACCGGCCGAAAAAACGCTGGTTTTGTGTGAGCCACCCAGACACTGAGCATTCACTCCCTGAGCACATTTAGTGCAGCTGGCATTGTGTCAGACTAGACTGGCTTCGTGCAGGAAATACTGAGCACTTGGGCTCGCTGAGCGAGGGCTGGGAAAGCGTCCAAGATTATGCTTCACATCTGCTCCCGCGAAGCCAGTGCAAGCCCTGTTTTAGCATGTAGTGTAAACAACAGCATCACTAGTGAAACACAAGCGCAAGCAAACGTGCATATGCTACGGGGGGCCATCTTGAGACCAGCACCTTCCAAAACCAAGAGGAGCCTGGTCCAGCAGCAGCCGGGGAGGAGAAAACTCCTCCTGCTCCGGGGAAGGTCTACGGAGGGGGAGAAAATCCAACCCAGCCCTGACAAAGACACGGGTCGCCGCGCTCGTGCATGTGCCCAACCCCTGGCCCTCACACCAGGGTTGGATCTGAGCCCCTTTCTCTGCTAAAGACGCCCCCCATGCCCACCAAGGAGGATGCCCACAGTGGCAGCCGTGTCCCCTGTCCCTTCCCTGCTCTCCAAGGGAGGGGACGCAGTGTTCTGGCTCTGGTTATTCCCTGGCTGCAGCAAAGAGGGAGGGAGGAGGTACGCGTTGCCTGGCATCTCGAGGAAAGTCAAAGCTGGGCTTTGTAAAGGTAAAGGTGGGACTTTAAAGTTCAGGTGCAATGTTTTGTCAGGAATTTAAAGCCAGTTCCCTGATGAAATGCTGGAAATCTGACCGGTTCTACCTATAGCATCCTCCAGGGCTTTCCATATTCCTAAAATTCACCTTTTCTTTCAGCAATCTGAATTTATTACTTTAAAAAAAATAATAAAGAAGTCGTCGATGCACAATTCCAGCCACCCCCACAGCCACCTCTTGACTTTCCTTTGCTTTTCCTTATCACCTCCATAGAGCACAAGCCCATTAAATGCTTCCATTCCTATTTCTGGCACCAATAAATCTAAATTTTCAAGCTTGGCAAACCCAGCTAAACAACGGGCATAGAGATAAATGATTCCTCTGAAATAATGTACAACTCTCATTACCCAAGGACTTCTTTTTTCCAATCCCCCGAAATACTGGTTTTAAAGTCCTGGAAAACCAGGGCTTTTTTTCCTGCAGAAATAAAGGTACCAGCTTAATATAAGGGAGCGTTCCCTGCAGTGCAGTGATGGATTCTTAGTCCGTGCCACAGAAAATGACTTGCGATATGACAGTTCTCATCCAAAACTGGGAGCAAATTGTGAGTTTGAAAAATGCAGCCTCCCCAAACAGCCCTACAGAAGAAAAAATCATTGAAACGAGCCTTAGCAGCCAGCACACCCTCCAACAGTCTAATAAATAGCATTCAGCTCAAACTCTCCAACACTGCAAGGGAACAGGAGAACAAAGGGATTTGAAGCATGGATTAGATCATTCCAAATGGTCTCAACATTGGTGGTTCAGGGGGTTTCTTTTTTTTTTTTTTTTTTTTATCCCCAGCCTTGTGGCAAAGGCTGGATTTGAACCTTTCAGGACAATGTTTTGACACAAATATTTAAGCTATTTAAAATAAGTAATAACCTTCAGTTCCCTTCAAGAGTATTATATTAAAAACAGAGAATGGGATTAAAACAGATTAGCTTCCGACGTCTCTTAATGTGGCAAACAGCATCAATCAGATCATATCAATGAAAGCTGACAGCTCAGGGAAATCCAGAGGAGCAGATTCTCTTAGAAAAATGAGATATTTGATCAATTTCTTTGAATTCTTTTTTCTAAGCTGTTAGAAACTGCATTGACTTCATAAAAATGTAATGACAGCTCAGCCTTTGCTTAGCATAACAACCTGTAAGTGCATGAGAACATTAAATTAAGGCAACCTGGTAACGCTATATGCAATATAGAAGTAAATACTACTGCCAATTTACTGTCCAAATACTATTGCCCATTGATTTTCTGCACGGTGATATAAGCAAAATGCCTGGCTTGCAATCCAAACTCTGATCTTACAGTTTAATGTGCCTGGAGACAAGGTGGTGCAGAGCCCCAGTGAAATCCATCAAGCCACGAGGTACGAGCTGAAAGATGAGTCCCAAGGAAATGATGCTGAGGTATGGAGAAATTCCCTCTTACCTGTCTCTCTCACACTACCCCCAGCCAATATTTTCTCAGCTATCCTGCAACCTGTTCCCCTCTGGATGTGTCTGTCAGTGCTTAACTCTGCATCCCAGGAAGAGCTGGGTGGAAGCTGGAGTGATGGGTTTTTCCCAGGAATTGGCTGGGTTTTAATAAATCAATTGGTTTCAGGCAGATTTCCAGCCATTTCGGTTGCTCTTCCTCATGTACTGGAGTCACCTACGCACACTGATATAGCTGCTAATCAAGGATAAGTTTCAGATCTGTGTGTTCTTTGCAAAACCAATGCACATACAAGCAGCGTACGTATTTAGCCCACGAGGATTGAGACAGGAGAGTATCTGGTGACCGGTGAGGATGGGTGGAAATGGAGCAGCGTGGCAGTGCCACCATCACTCAAGGGACCTCTGCAGTATTTGTGCTGTGCATAAAGCCAAGCTACAACTTGGTGCAATCAAATCAAGCACGACTGTAGTAGAGCCCAGCGCTTAAAATGGCATTATCAGGGCGCTCAGTGGGAACCAGAGATCCAAATCCCTCTGCATTCACTTGGCATAATCTTTGAGAAATCTCTTCCCAACTGTTTTTAAACAAATCCTGTTAAACTCTGCAGTGAGTTGGCCTTATCTCTCCACACCTGTGTGCCAGCCCTGTTTTCTTCTCCCTTTTTCCCCCACGCCTGGACAAAAGAGAGCGGATCTGTGCGTGTCAGTGTGTACGTACGTCTGAGACGAACTAAAGAGACAATTATCTTCAGCTGAAAATAAACATCATGAAACTATAGATGCCTAATTTTTGCACCTGGAAGATCCTCTTACAGCTATTCACTACTAATCACTCTTAGCTAATAAATGAATAGAATAACTAATGTGATTAGAGTAATTTGCCTATTCATCAGGAATATTAAATGAATTGAATATTTTGTATTTGACTCGTCTCTCAGCATTTTCCTGATACTGTAATTAGCCCTGTGCCTATTGGTGTGGTGAAACCCCCACGTGGCCTTCAAAACGTCAGAGTGCTTGGCTTCATTCTGCATTGCTGGACAGATGGACACCACTATCTGTAGACATACCTTTCACACTAGGCTTCCGTAGGACAAACTGCCTCCCGTCCCACCAAAAAAGACACTGGAAGTGGGGAAAAAAAGACACTGGAAGTGTCTTTTTGGTCTCCTCAACTCTCTTCTTTATTTTCCAGTTGTGAACATAGCAGCTCTCAAGAAGACATCTAGGTGAAATCCTAGCCAGGTAATAGTCCCCTTTCCAGGTGCCAAGAGGGTGGCTGTCACACTATAATCTCTCAGGGGCGTCAGGATGAAGTTGAACCGTGCAAATGATAACATAAAATGACCAGTGGGCAGATATTCAAATAAGGATTTGAGATATCCACATAAAGGAGAAAGATCCCTTCAATCTGGCATACAATTTTCCAAACCCATACAAGATTCTTTCGGAGGAGACAAGAAAGATTTAGAAAAACAATGCTGGTCCTTGCCCATTTCTAGAAAATAATGGTCATATATAGAACAATACAGAAAAGATGCACTAATAAAATTGCCAAAGATGATATGTCACTTCCTCTTGATAAGAAGCCAAAGCGTTTTATAAAATGCATTTGCACTTAACCAGAATGATATCATAGTCTTCCTTAGTCATATCTTTTCATGCCTTCCTGATACTCCACAAAGCAGGCGTCAAGGTTTTCAGGAGACATCCTCAAAATGCTGCATTAAAATTAAAAAGGGAAGAGGCTGCATCTGAGAGCTGCACAAACAGAATCACCTTCAGCAAAACCTTGAGCATGAAATACGCGGCACGGTGCATGTTCGTAGCAGGAAAGGAAATTAAGAGGAGAAAACAATGAATTATTGAAGGCTTCAGGGTTCTCTAGTCTGTCTGGGTAGATCTAAAATCGAGATGTCACTGCGGTCTCTTTCGGGGTCTCCTGCTGCCTCTGATGGGAGTAATGCAGATGTGAGAGCTTTACTCTTTGAGAAGGGGCTGCGGCACAAGTAGGGTTTCATTTGGGTTTCAGCTCACGCCTTTAACAGCAGTTTACACTGACCTTATGCAGTTCCAAGTCCCTTCTTTACGTTCGTTTGTCTCTGTTTCAGGGTTGTGAGCTTTTGTGCTTTGGTTTTGGGGTTCTTTTGAAAAAGCTGCAGAGAAAGGCTCAGACTTAAAATATCACTATCACTGAGGTTCCGCCAAGACATCAGCCTTGATCCTTATTAATTATGTCTAGCCAAATCTATACCTTAGCTCCCAGATGGCCACGTGCTGAACCAAGATCTGGATTCGTGTTTCAGGATGAGATATTACATATCACAAAGCTACCTGGAGAACATCCTTCTAGGCAGAGAAGAGGCAAAGTCTCTTCTAAATTTCCTTTCATCTAATCTTACACAACATAATAGTTTCCTGCTCAGCTACCTGCAGCTCCTCCTCATTATTTAGCTTTCTACTTAGACCTGGAGTTTTCACTGTGAACCTCAAATCAGTTTCTCAGGTTTACTTAGGTATTTTCAACACCACCCCACCCCACCCTGATTTCTTCTCTCAGATTGCTTTCAGACTGCAAAGTGTAAACCGCTTTGATTCCTGGGTTGTTGTGGGAAAATGCTATATGAATGAATAAGTCATAATAATAATAATAATGCATTACAGTGATAATGATGGATGTGTTTTAAACAAAGCCTCCGGCTGCCGGTGTGGAGGAGCTATGGAAAAATCAAAGATAATCTTGCATGAGGAGAATTGTAATGAGGAAGACCTGGAATATGTTATCTCTCTGAATTGCTGCTGTCTGCTCACCCAGAAACAGGACTGTCCCAGTTTGACTTGAAGAGTGTGTCAGCTCTTAGAGCTAAATTTAGGACCAGGTGCTCGGCTGGTGTCAGCTGGAGCGGCTCCACTGGCAGAAAGGAGCTGTGTGAATTAATCTGGGGTTTGTTTCTATTACAGGGGGCGGGGACGGGACACACGACTCAGTACCTCGGTCCCGGTGTGGAGCAGGACCCCGTTGTGCTCAGTGCTGTGTGTGCACACACAGCCCGTTTCATCCTTAAAGCCCTTGCCATTTAAATGGATGGAGATGAGGAAAAACAGATCAAAAGGCTCATCCCAACCCCCCCAACAGGTCAACGGCAGGGCCAGGAGGAGTTCCTGTACTTTCTGACTGTCACACCGGTGTCTCATCCACCACATCATGCTGTCTCCTGTAGATACCTGCTCTGAAAATCATGTTCTGCTGCTAGGTAAGGGCAGGCTGAGCTGCAGTTCAACACAGCTTACTGTGTATAAGCAAAATATGGACATTTACCAAAATATCATCCTTAATATAACAAAATTGGATGGAATTGCATCTGCGTTTCCTTTAGGTAGGTGCACCTGTACGGTGGTTAAGCACCAGTTCCTCAGTCACAGAGAATTTGGAAGTATAATGGAGCCACCGAGCCCAACACAGGAACAGAACAACCACCTTTTCTACCCTGGCTTCAGACCTGAAGGCTGCCAGGCCTAATGACGCTATGAAGCTGAGGAATACCTTTTGTAAAATACAAAGCAGAAAGCTACACAGGGTGCCTGTATTTAAATTTCAGTTGTATCACAGGATCTGGGTGGCTGCAAAGCAAAACCTCTTCAGCAGCAGAGGATGGGAACTACAAGACAGAAAGCTGCAGAGCCCTGCGAGCTCCCTAAATGCTTCGGAGGCTTTGTAAGCCCCTCCTTCCCACCAGAAACCCCCTGCCTGCCCAAATCCCCTCGCGTGTGAGCCATGCCACTCAGGGCTGGGGTGGGGGGCTCTCGGGGGGGTGTTTCTTTTGCCCGCTGGTTCGAACGTCTGCTGAGCCAACATCCCGATTTCATCTGCTATCTAAATCTCCCCACCCGCAGGATAGCTTCTAGGACCCTGAGAAAGTAATCTCATGATTTATTAGGTTTTATAACAATGGCAATAAGCGAGGCAGCTTTTTAAGCAGCTAACTGAATTGCGATGTGGGGTGGTGGGGTGGTTTTTTTTCACAGCACAATGTGGATCTATTTAGCCTTATAGCTTGAATTTCAGCCTTTCTTTGCCCATGAGAAAGCCTGGTAAATGGGATTTGTGCTAGAAGCTATAGGGGAGAATATCTTTTAATTAACCAGGAGGGTGGCTCAGCACTGTCTCTTAGCTGGGTTTCCAGTCTTATTTTGAGGAAAACATACAGAAATTATGGTAGAGCAGTAATTGCAAATCAAATTAATGTCTCAGATTCCTCTCTCTGGTTTAGCTGGGCTCCTAGAGTACGGGCAGTGCCCCTCACCCTGTCCCATGTCCCCTGGGATGCCCTGGGACCAGGGACACCCTGGTTTTTGCTCCCCATGCTCAGGGTGATGTGAATCTGCAGGGCTTCACTGAGGTCAGGGAGGCAGAGGAGGGCAGTCTCTCTATTTTTGCAAGGCAAGGCAACCCAAACCTCCCATTACGCTGCTGATAGAGAAATATTTTCCCTCAGAACACACCGAGTCCCTCTGTCCAGAAAGCAAAGGCTCAGCACAGATCCTGCCCTCTCTGCATCATCAGCCTTGCTGGGTTTGGCAGGGGTTCCTGCAGAGCAGAGGTTTGGGGCCACATCTCCTTCCCCAACTCCTCTGTCACCTGCTAGACGGTGTCACCAAAGGCAGAACCTGTGATACCCGTAACTGCAGGTGGGTCAGAGCAAAGGCAAACCTCTGCTTTTTGGGAAAAGCTGAGAACCTGCAGCAGAGAGTGCACCACAAACATCTCTGCTGCTGCAAAAGCCCTGGTGGGAACTCTCATCTTGTTAATGGGTGAAGCAAGAAACGAGGCACAGCTCCAACAGAAACCAAACCTCATCAGAGCCAGGACTCGAGGAACAGACTTTGGGGATGGAGCTGAGCCCGAAGGCTGTGCACTGATACCCCCACCACTTCAGCTCGTTTAGCTCTGGACCATGACCAGGTCCATCCCTCTCGTGGCCCCGTCCAGCTCTCCGTGTTGCCCCGTGGTGTTCCTCACCAAGTCTCACAGTGTTTTACTGGACAAGGCATGCAAGTTAAATTTATATTTTATTTGAACAATGTTTCATCTTGTTCCTGTGTGTCTCTGCTGGTGATGAGGCAGTAAGAAGCTGATGAAATTTATTCCTGCTCTTTCTGCCACGCTGTATAAATAAAGGAAAAGAAATAAAATACTTCTCCAACAGGAAGTGTGAATGCTTTAATGCTTTGTTTAAATATGCCGTTGAGAGACTGTATTTATCACGCAGCATCTGTACGTGTCTACAGATGAAATTTGCTCTCTAGAATTAAAAGATCTCATTTACATGCATTCCATACCTGCGTCACACCACCGAACTCGGTGGATTTACTCTGAAATCCGTGCTGGCTAAGAATCACCCCCAAAGCTTCTCAGAAATAGCAGAGCCCACATGTATGCATGTTTCTCAGGTACTGCGAATTCTAGCTGGCAGGCTGCGTTCCCCAAGAATAATTGGTGTATACATACACCATGTGAGATTTATCTTCCCTGCATCTCTGGCTATATACAATGTGATTTAAATGGCACAGGCACTAGAGAAAGTGGACAGTAAAGCGTACAGTATTTGAAAATAAACATAAAGCAAAATGGTTTGACATCCTATTTCACTTAAAATGTAAATGGTGAGCATTCAGCGCGTGATTTACAACCTTTTTAAAAGCACGAATGTTTTTCTTTTCAGCCCCCTAACTCAGATGCCACAAATCAGGAGAAATCTTTCCAGCATCAGGAAATCCCCCGTGCTGGTTTTCTCCTGCCTTTTTGTTGCTATCCAAAGAACTGGACATGGATCACCCCCAGATCAGTTTTCCTGACCTTTTTTTTCCCCTCTGGTGCCTCGAATCGAAATTCAGCTGGATTTTGAGCTTCATGCTGTAGGCTCACAGACACACAGAGAGAAGGGAGAGGAAAGAAGCCTAACGTGTGAGCCTGATGCTCATCAGCTCGCTGTCGCAGCCTCTCGCCCAGGACTAACACCTCCTCGTACCCGTAGCCCTGGCTGTGTCGCTCTGCATCGCACGCGAGGGCAGCAGGGGCTAACGCTGTGAGAATCTCTCATTTCATCGACTCCTGTTGCTGCCTGGAACCTCTGACCAGGGGCACCATCTCCAGATATGCTCGCTAGCTCCAGGCCCATCACTTTTTGGCATCCAGCTTAACCTCTGCCTTATTTTCCGAGGAACCACAGTCCACCAGTGAAACAGCATCACCCTGCTCCTACAACACCTTTCCAAGCCACCTTCCACCTCCTCACCCACCACTAGCACGGTGTAAGTGGTGGTA
This sequence comes from Thinocorus orbignyianus, assembly GCA_013400375.1. Lineage (NCBI taxonomy): Eukaryota > Metazoa > Chordata > Aves > Ciconiiformes > Thinocoridae > Thinocorus > Thinocorus orbignyianus. Next base: position 101,840 of record VXBW01001797.1, read on the forward strand.
GGAGAGAAACCCCCTGCAGATGCCCAGCAGGGTTGTGCTGGATCTCCTCCCAGCAAGGTACAGGGCAGACACCCATGGGGTTTTTCAGGACAGAGCTGCTTAACTTCATGGGTGCAAGAACCTACCAGGGTTCCAGCACAAAGAAACCAACATGTTGAGCGTGGTTTTTGCCCCAGACCACAGTTGTCATCTACCAGCTCCTTAACACGGCAGAATTCCATGAAACTAAATCCCAGCATGATGTTCTTGCATGGAGAGGAGGAGGAGGAGACATCCCACCAAAGTGGTCCTTGGTGACAACCCTTGCAACTCTATTCGGGTCTGAAAGGACACGCTCTGAAGGCTACATCAAAGGGGTAACCCAAACACCCCACCTGGGCACCAGATCTTCCCGCTTTCCCTCAGCACGTGGGGCAGCAGGAGATGGTTTGAACATCTCCAAGGCTGCTCTGCAGCTGCAGGTGGAGGTCACGGAGGGTTTCTCAAAGTCTACAGCAGCACAGCGTCGGGGAAAGCAAGCCCTGAGTTTTCCACCGAAACATCCAACCCTTAAATCTTTAATCACCTTTCTTTCCTTTACCGGGAGCATGCGAGTACGAGGGCTCATCTGAAGAGATCAAACCGAATCCTTAATTTAAGCAGCTATTAATAAGGGTTAAATCTGGCGGCCGCGCTGGCCCCTGCGTCTCTCCCGCGGCCGCGCAGGGCGATCGATGGAGCGGGGAGCCTGAAGGGCGTCCCTTTCGCAGGGCCGTAATGAATCATTTTTCCTTGGCAAATCTGGCAAACTTCAATCCCGGTTCCTGCAGCCTCCCTTTTTCACATGTCCAAGCCCTCTGTGACACATCAAATTTAATGAGACTGCACAGACCTCAAATAAGGCACTGTAGCACTACCGGGATACTTTATTAAGGAGGATCAGAGAGAATGTGTTTGCTGTTTAAGAGCCTTTAAAGGCAAATTACACTGCTTTTTGGGGGGCGAGAAGGGGGACCGGGGGAAGCCTCCCATTTTCATTCCATCTCTCGCCCTTCTCAAGGAGTTGTTCCGGAGGCCAATTCAAACAGAGCATTAAGGTTTCTGCAAACAGGGAAAGCAGAAAAATTGGCAGAGCGGGCCGGGAGACCAGCGTTGCTCTATCTAGGGTTGTGGGGTAGGACATGGACAAAGAAACGTGTTATTTTACAAAATACTACTACTACAAATCTGCCTCTGAGAAGCTGTGCGAGGGAGCACCCCACCCTGCTAGCAGGTGCTGCCCTTGCGAGGCCCAGGAAAAGGCCAAGTTAACCCTCTCCAGCTGGACAAAGAGGTGGAAATAACTTCCCAGAAAGTTAGATGATGTGAGATATGTGCTGAGCCATCCTTGGGGGAAGCCTGGGGCAGCCATTCCAAGAACAAAAGGGAGGGGGATAAACAATTAAATACTATTTTTATTATAATATCTATGTAAATAAACATAAGCACCAGAACAAGGCAGAGCTCAGTTCTGTACTCTCAAAGATTTTGGGGAAGGAAAGCTGATTTTCTTTGACTTACATGTAGGAAAGTAAACGTGGATGCTGCAAGACGTATGAGATGAGATGCTAGATGACTTCAAGGGTTGGCTTTTTTGTTGTTTTGGTTTTTTTAACCACCATAGCCAGCTCTAAGGGTACATCTTCACAGATTCTTTTGCTTCGCAAACCCCGTTCTGCATCAGGACACAACTTTTGTTGGAGAGCACAGCACTCTCATGGCATAGCAACCTCCTCCTTAATTCAGAGCATCTCTTTGGAGATCATCATGTTCTGCTTCTCCATGTCCACCCCTGGCTACATCTAGCTCCAAAAAGAGTCCGCAGACCACCAGTACAAGAGGCTCCTACAAGCAGGAGCACACACTGGCCACCTTGGCTAATACTAGCTCGTGGAGGTGTTTGAAACCCAAATAAAATGCACAGAGAAATGGAAGAAAGCAAATCTTAAAGAAAACAATTCCTCTAAGCAAGTGTTCAGACTGCTGGAAAAGGCAGCACCTGAGAGGTAAAAAGGTCTGTCTTCGCCTACAGACTTCGACCTAATTGGGTTTTAAGGAGAGATTTAAAATTGGACTAGTTTTCAGAGAGCTCTCAAGGGTGTTCCGTTAAAAGCAAAATGAATATAGTCAGAAAATTCTGCGCACCAAACCTGGCTCCCTGGTTTCACGCTCTACTATCTCAGAAATCAGAGTCCCTGGAGTCAGAGGGAGCTGTAGGTTAAGGTGTCCAGGCAACTGGAGGCTCAGAAAGGCTGGGACACTGGGTTGGAAGCAAAACACAGCAGGATTGCTGGGTCCTGCCAGGCTCAGCTTGCCTGTTTTCTTCCAAGCAGTGTGCCAGAGCATGCACAGCGACTGACCCTTACTCAGAGACAGCTGGAGATGTGGGAAGAATACACAGCTCCGGGGATGCGTATTCACTCTTGGTATGTCTGTGCTAAAAGAAGAAACTCTGCATCTCAGAAGATTTCTTACAGGAATAGAGGAAAAGGATAACAGTCTTATTTTGCCCAAGTAAGGAGCCAGCCCTCCAAAAAGCACAATAAGAAGAAATGAAATCACTTCTACACGAGAAATGCTTTGGTTGCAGAATAAAACCAGAGATGTTTCCTGTGTCAAGACCACTTAGGCAGAACCTGTGAAAGGTCCGTGGGGGTGACTGGCTTCATTTAACTTTTATTCTTCATCTTTGGCAATCTAAGGAGGTCTGGGGCTTTGCACAATGAATTCAGTGGTGATTTGGATCCAGGTTGCATTTTATCTGAACCACCCGCATTCGGAGTCACAGGAAGAGTGTGGTTAATGGATCAGTTTAATGGCATCAGTTCTGATCCATCTCTAATTAAGGGCTCTGCCAGGAATACAGTCAAGCAATTCTAATGGCCCAGAGGAAAAATTGTGAAGTCAGGTAATGAAATTTGCTTATTAGACAAAATGGGAAGAAAGAGTGCAGGGGCACAGAAATCAATATGGTAAGCAGGACAGTAACATTTAGAAAGCACTGCACATGGAAAGAAAAAAAAGCATAGCTAATGAAGGTCACTGCTGAGAAGTGTAATAACGCCCATAACAAATCCTGCACTGATAACAGCCTTGAAGATGTTCACCTGGAAAAGGTCCAGTTTACATGAACTTCTAAACAATTTACTCCATGCTCTGGCTTACTCGGCTGGAGAATTTGATTGACTCTGACTTTTTGCATCTCGTGGTGCTCTTATAGACAACGCCTGCCTTGCCTCCTTCTAGACCAACTTTCCTTCCAGCAGCTTCTATAGCGGAATATGCCTAGCGTTTATAAACACTACAGTGACACGACTCTTGAGGATGCTGGTGATGATGGGGAAAGGTAGGGACACACCTGAAGCCTGGAAACCAGTTGGACAGATGTTATAATGGTCCCTAACACTGCAGAGTTATTGGCCATGGACCCTCACTCATAGGCTTGTAGGTAACTTTTGTTGTCAACATTTATTTTTCCTTTTTTTCCCCCTTTTATATTTTATATTTTACATATATATATATATCCTTTATATATAAATTTTCTTAATTTTTTAAGGGAAAAAAGTTAACTCAAGTTCATAAGCTCCAGTTCTGGAGCAGAGCCCTTTGTGTCTCGCTAGCCCACATAATTGAGCTCCCCCCTCCTCTCGCCCGGTGGCAAAGGAATGTAGGTGGAATGTCTTTACATAGAGACCAGCTCACGCAGGGACTGCACAATAAGGGGAAGAAACAGGAGCCAATCTAAGTAAAGGATCAGGCAAGCACTGGAAGGAAAATAATATTGGGCTGTCTGCTACCACATCTAACCCTGCGAAATGCCTCCATGAATCTCTTGCTTCCTTCTGTCTTAAAATGTCCTCCTTCCCAGAGGTTCAAGGGACATATCTTGTTACAATCTCCTTTTTAACGCTTAACTTTTCCCCCTCTCTAATGCTACTTCTTTCATTCTGCTGCTGCATATATATTTACTGGCAACGGAAAAAATCAATAAAGGAGAAGGAAATGACTTGGCAACCTTCCGAAGTGTTAAAATAATTCTCATCTAATTGAGCCCCATTGTTTTTAAACAATATTGCCAGCGGTGCAGCTAAGTAGCTTGGCCTCAGTTTTCAAAAGCAACCAGCGATTCGGGGTGGTTCTGATTTTCTGGGTCCTGCTCGGAGTCTCCTTAAAGGGACCAGTTTGGTGCAGACACTCGTACGCTCGGCTTCGCATGGCTCTCTCCGAATTGGGAGCCTCCTAAATTCAGATTTAGCCCTAGGAGCCCACAAAACAAGTCTAATTTGAGGGTACATTTAAGTACAGCCACCTTAGGTATGACTCTGTGCTTCTAAAGCATCCTAGCTGGCTTCTACGGGGGAAAACTTGGAATGATATTAGTAACAAACAGCTTGAACCAGGTGCATTCCAATCTGTCAATTCTTTGTGTGAATTATGGCTGCTTAAATACAGACCTTCAGTCCCAACTGTAAAATATCCTGGTACGTGCTGTGCAAGGGCATACACAGCTAATCTTTGCACTGAACTGCTTATTGGGGCTGGTTGTAATCTGGAAACTCTTCTGCGGGTAATTCTGATTTTTCCACATTTTGTTGATGTTAGTGTTTTTTAAAAATCAGAAGGACTCAAACATTGAGAACGTTCCAAGCACAAAACATTTCCTCCACAGCTCAAAACGGTTTCACATTAATAAAACCCAAAGTGCTTCAGTTCAATTCAGACTCTTTTTTTTTTTTAAAAAAAAGTATTTGTATTATACAAAAATGGAAACGAAAAGTCATTTCCAAACAGAAAGCTGAAGCATTTAATTTTGAAGAGGATGGGAAGTATGCCTCAGCTTCGTGGGAATGCTCCATCTTGATTTAAAACAGAGTAAATAGCAAATAATTACTTTTTTTTTTTTTTTTTTCAAAACAGAGTCTTTTCTCAGGAAGGTACCATCTTAAATGAAAAATGTCCCATCATAGGAATCTCAGTGGCTTAACATTTAGAGACCAAGCATTCTCTTTTCTGCTTCCACACAGGGAGAAGAAGGATGCTTCAACACAATCCCATTTTCACACCTACGTTGCTGTCTAAGCAGAGCACAAGCCTCCATCCAAGCAGAGCACAAGCTCGGCTTTGCCTTTTGTCCAAGGTGTCTCCCTCCAGCACCTTAGGAAACAACTATTAGTGTTGCCACTGCTATGCTTTTCTGATTTAAACACCCATTATTGCCCTGGCACCCCAGGTGGTACCTCATATATACAGCAAATGACCAACACCTGTAGTGCCTGGATTTTTCTTTTTTACACTTCTCTTATTTTGCTGACATGTGTCTTCGACTGGACTGTGCCAGGATGAGTCTAGTTTTGTGTTGGTAAGAGCTACACACACAAAGACAAGCTGCACTACCTAATCGTTTCTCAGCAGCACTTGTTGTTTGGGAATTAAATCTCTCCTGATCCTCGAGCTTCGCTTCCAAGGGGCTCAGCTCGAGGCATCGAGTGCTGAGTTTATAGATCCTCTGCCCACTGTCTTCCCTGCCACCTTCAGCGAGTGCTCCTTCTGGGTGGTACCAGTATAAAGCTTGACATCCCTTTTCAAAAAACCTGGGCGTAAAGTCTCATCCCCTCCCAAAAGCGTTTTTACCAAAGACGCATCAACACAAGCACAAAGAGTAAATTATTCTGATGCACTGCAAAATCCCCAACCCAACACCAAAAAAACTCCACCCTCCTCTTAAATACAGATGTGTTTGGTGCCACAGACCCCTTGCCACCCTCCACAGTCGTTCTCTGACATCCCTCAGCCTACAGCATAATCTCTGCTGGGAACGTGAGCAAGGGAGGGAATTTGCTGCTGCTACCGAAGGGGCAGATGTGAAGAAGCCCCCAGAAACCTGCACCTCTCCTCCTCCTGCTGCAGAGGTCCTGGGGAGCAGCCTCTCCCTCTCTCACCATTAGAGGAATGAGCGCTTGGGTGGGAAACATCTGCCCTTCAGCTCACTCACGGGGGGTTTCTGGGTTTATTGGCAGGAGCACAGCTCCACATGGCACTCATAATGTAGCCCATTGTGCGTGTACAACCACAAATAGGTTAAATCAATCAAACAGAAAAACCTCAGTTCTTGTATCAAATACCATCCATATCTAATGCCTCCAGGATGCCTTCTGATCCCAGAAGGTCCTGCTCATTTGATGCCTTCGCTTCCTGGGTATCCCACACCACTTCCCAAAGGAAAGAGCCAAGATATTAGCTTTCCCTTAACAAAAACGGCTTGTGAGAACGTAGGGCCACTGAGAAGTTTCAGCTTGACCCACCTCAGCGTCTCCGTTTGCTGCATGGCAGAGGGGAGAATCCGGCATGCCTCAGCCCTGGAGGGGTGGGAACCCTGTGTCCCCCCTCCCATGGCATCGCCAATAATCCCACAAGGAAGGTGATGCACCACATCACATCCAGCAACCCCGTTGCCCTCAGATGGAAACTAAATTCATCTGAATTCTCCACTGCGGAAACTACACCCATCATCTCTACAGCTGGTACAAAATGGGTGTATTTCCAGCTAATTGAAAAGCAGCCTGATTTAGAGCAGGGAGAGGATTTAAACCATCTAGGGACCAGTGAAAGCCCTGTCGTTGTGTCACCAGCTCTGGCCACCCTTACCCAGTACCCAGGTCAGCCTTTATTTCATGCAAGCTGGCACCAAGAGAGTTAGCCGTATTTCAAATCAACACCAAACGCCAGCGTTTGGCAAAGGCCTTAGAGCAGAATAATGATGATGGGATTAGGAAAGAAAAAAAAAAAAAGAATTCATAAAAAACTAAATTAAAAATCACACCTCGCTTCACATTGGAAATTGGACTCAGCCACCGCACTCTGTTTGGAGCAAGCCTCTTTAAATGCAATCCATTGTGTAGGGAAATTCTCCCTGGAATCTGGGTTTCCAACACAGCATTAGTCTAACTCCCCGCGTTCACGAAATCCCCAGAAAAATTGCAGCTCGACAGAAAAGGCAACCTCCTGGCAGGTATCGCCGTGGTATGTGCACGTTTCGGAACAAGTCTCTGCAAGACCTGCTGAACTGGAGCGAGAAAACTACTGGCAGAGGGTGGCAAAGGCGATTCGTTTCACAGCTCCTCTCGAGTGATGTCTGGGAAGGGATAATCGACAGCCTAGAGATGATTTTTAATTTTCTCTCTCCCCCAAAACACATGGAGAAGTTCGGAGTGACAGACAAAGGGAAACGAGTGCTGCTTTTTGGTTTGTTCCCCTTCTTTCTCTTCATTTCCTCATCCCAGTTGGATGAAAAAAAGGGGGAAATGAAGGGGAGAGGCACAACCCAGTTTGTTCTGAAGGGAAAGCAGTAACAGTCTTCCTGTATTCCATACCAACCCCCACCCCACCTAGATAACCCCAAACTACCAGAAATAAAGACACTGGAAAACGCTTTTTTTCACCCGCCCATCACGAAATGCACTTTTCCTCCTGACAGAGTAGATGTAGGAGGGCAGATGACAAACTTCTGCACCTTCTGCTCTGACTGCAAAGGCTCCCGAGCAAGAGGCTCTCCTTTAACCCTAGCCTGTGCAGCATCGAGCAAACCCCAGGTGTTCTCTAAAACAAGGCACCACCACATTATTCAAATATTCTTGCTCACTTCCCCCAGATTTAGGGCGCATGGTTGTGAAGTGTCTACGTCAAGGGTGAAAAGGGGGGGATTTATTCTGGGCTAGAGCTTCTATCTCAGATCCAGGGGCTCTGCCATGGGCTGTGGTCCTGACTGTGACAAGTGTCACCCTGGGGTGTTTAGGAGTGTCCCTGCAGGTGCTCAGGAAGGGACAGCCCTGGGGGCTACCATCTGATTTGTGTACTCGGCCTTCCAGGGCTTTACATTCAAAAAGAAAGGACAGTGGGGTTAATTTTACTTTTTTTTTTCCTGAGAAAGAACCAATGCTCGGATGAGGCAGTTCTAAAGGGGATGGGGGCCACGGGGGAGGCAGAGGAGACCTCCTCGTGAAGCACTCAGGTGAAAAAAAACCCCAACCAACCAACAAACCACCCCACTGCCGAGCTATTTGGCAACAGCTCCTCTCATCTGGGGGTATAAAAGACTCCAAAAAAAGACCACACAATAAAAAGGAAAGCCTGTCTGAAGTACCATGTTTTACACATTGTTAGACTGAAGCAATCTGCTGGAGTGAACCCTTTTAAAAGGGGCCATTTCTGTGTGAAAAGCCAGTTGTGCGGAGCTGGGAGGCATACAGCTGTAGACAGCTGTGGGGCTGGTACTGTAACTGAATCATTTTTAAGAGTGAACTCTGGCATGTCGGCGGGAGGCCCGAGCAGGGTAGAGCAGCCAGAAAGTACAGTTTGCTTCTGTATGAGCCGGGACACATTCACCTTCTTGCACAGCTCAAGTTAAGGAAGGTGGAGCTGGTTGGAACTAAATTCACACAGGCCGCTTCTCTCTTTTCTGTTTCTTTTCCTTTGTTTGGTTTTTTTTTTTCTTCTTTTCCCTTTTTCCTCTCTTTTTTAAAATATATTATTATTTATTAAATATTTAATTCCGTACAGACAAGGCAAATCCTCCCTTTTGACCCCAGCCTTCTGGCAAGTTTCCAAACACTCTGAAGAATCCCACTGGACCGTCGGTATCATCCCAATATCCATCCTGGGATGGATAAGCCTCCCAGACACTGAGGAAGAGAAGGCTGCTGCTCTCCAGTGCATCTAAATCTTTCCAGCCTTCCCCGTAAGGGCAAACCAATACCAGAAGGGTACATCTGTTCTGTTTTCCTAATCTTCCTGACATTACACAACATACAAAGACACGCAGATATTTGGAATTAATAACTATTTGGAGGATTCTGTACTTGTACACGAAAGAGAGTGCCAGCAGAGCAGTGAAATAAAGGTAAAGTTAGATTAGGATCTGGCTTGTCACATCAAAATAGGCACACTTGTGCAAAGGTGTTAGTTTCTTGTCCCCAGGAAAGCAACTAACCCTCAGGAGGAGATATCTTGTGTGTGTTTACTCGTTTAGGTTGATGAGTGGACTAGATGATCTTAAAGGTCCCTTCCAACCTAGACAATTCTATGGTTCTATGACCCATGGTCACTGGAACAGGGGACAGTCACTGTGACAAACACACACAACACAAATCAGCCTTCCCTCACTACGCCCAGCCTGCTGTCAGACACTCCCAAGTACCAACATACCTGGTGTCCATCCAGGAGGATCTTACTAGCAGCGAGGGGTCACACCAAGACCCCGGCTTGCTCTAAAAATGGGTTTACTCGCCAACAAAAGGAGTCTTACTCAGCCATTCGGCAGCGGGGTACACAGTGCCACAGAGAACAGCTTAAAAAAAAATAAAAAAATACATATATAAAGAAAATTTTTAGTTCTGGATTCTATCCAGATCTCCAAGTTAGTAAAATGGGAAACCAGTGTGGGATGGATAACCGTCTGTTTGAACTCTGCCCACTTACAAGGTGGCGCTTCCGTAGAGATGCCGGTGGGGGAGACAAGTGAAGCACTGACTGCATGAGGAGGAGGAGGAGGAGGAAAAGGATCAGATGTAGGTTTGGTTCACGTTAAAGGGAGTATTAGAAGCCCAGAGGTAAAGAAATGAATTCACTAGCCTGACATTTGAAGGGTTAATGGGATTTAAGCTTTGATCTTCCAAGAAAACACGCTGAAAACGTAGCCCAAGGCATGTTCACCATTTTGTTTGCTAGTAAAACAATGCAATTTGATTTTTGTTGGCTTGTTGTTTTTAAGTGGAACCTCATGGGTGTTCTGTTAAATTCAGCCCACAAAAGCAATTTGTGTCATTTTAATGTAGCTCCTGTGCTAGAAATGTTTGTTTTTAAATGCAAGTTTTATTGTTTTCATTGTTTGCACATTAAAAGCTAGATCAATAAGAAAAGCAATTCATGATGTTGTTCTTCAAAATTCAAGCCTTATCTACGCCATAAATTGGGGCAAATATGGAAGCGTGAGAAATAACAAAGCTTCATTCCTTTCAAATATGAAAAGAATAATTCTAGTTCTTGCCTGCTTTGACCTATCACTGTCTACCGCGTGTCTTAACATTTACAGGAGAGTCAGGTAGAGACACAGCCCTGTGACTGACAGGATGGAGCAGAGCATTCTCCAACTGGTTATATTCTAGTTTGCAGAAACACAGGCATCACTTAAGCTTTTCTAAGACAGAATATAGGCCTTCTTTCTGCGATAAAGACATACCCAAACTTTTACTAGACGTTACGTCTCTGTGTATGTATTTTTATTTTATAAATATCCAAATACAGAGGGCAAGATAGGGACAAGTCCTCCAGCAGGCATCAGACCTGAGGGCCAGATATGGGTTCTATCTCCAGATCTGCTTCTTACTTTACATTTAGCCTCATACACCTCTTTCTACCTCTTAGGACCTCCATTTCCCACCTATACCCAGGGGACAGTACTACAGTGGGTTTCTTGCTCTTCGACATTTGAAACATGATTAGAGATGCCTCAGTTGAGGGTGCTAGAAAGAAATCATTATTGTTATATTTCTGCAGCCCATTTCTTCCCACAGGATCCCAAAGGTCTTTTGAAGTCTCTATAATCTTGTTTAGGAGTGGGCAAGGAGTGCCCTAGGATATCATACTCCTGGGTGCAAGGCAGCAACCCTCTAAAAGTACACAGTCGCTAGATACACATCTAAATAATATTTTTGTAAGACAGAGCAAAGAAAAAAAAAAGAGAAAGTAATTGGAACAGTGGAATTTGAGCAGACAAATCTTCCAAACTGATAGGTATTGGTAGATATGTGCTTATTTTTGCCTTTCAGTAGAAGAGTGGCTCTTCCATTGGTTATGTCAATGGTAGTTACGTCACCTTATACAACCTACTAACTGATGGCTCTTCATTCTATAGAAAAGCATATTTAATAACACACCCTTTCAAATTCCTACAAATGGACTGACAGATTCTACTTCAGTCATAGGTAGATTGGTACAAAACAACCAATGTGACAAAAAAAGCAGAGCACGGGCAGAAGTCATTGCATCACTGGATGTGGACCCACACGAGTGTCATTACGTTCATTGTGCTGCTTGCTGCATCTTCCCAAAACTACTCCTTTCTCCTTTCAATGCATTTTTCCTTAAAAGGTTGGTGTTACAAGCAGGATCAGGGATAGTATTGGGTATGACTCTGCATCCCTTCGCACCTCATGAAATCCCATCTACAACGGTAACATTAACGAGGAGAATTGCCTACTGCAACAATTTCTGAAATAGCTGTAAATGTTTTATTGCTTAAGTGTATGCAAGACCAGCTTCGGCAAACATACTCCATCGAGTGTGGTAGAGAAAGGACATACACAGGATCTTTTGGAAAAGCAGACTGCCATGGCTAGACTATATATCTAAATAAATTGGCATTTATTAGCTGATGACTACACAGCATACTGCAGCAAACCACACTCAAAGGCACGTTCCTGTGTGGTATATCTCCTAGGTTTCCTAATAACGCCACCTGACTTCTTCGGAAGCAGACCAGAATAAGCTGAGAATATGACACAGGGGCTGCTCATTGTCTCAAGGTCAAAGATGTGGCTGAAGTTCGTGTGGGTTGGAACCCCAACAGATATGATAGAATCCACAGCAAAATGAGAAGCTATGCAGTTACCACCACAAACCACGAAATGATTACGCTTGGGTCAAAGACCACCTCCGCTTGAAAAATAAGAGAAATGACTGCATCCTAAAACTGGTGGGACCCATGGTTCAGAGACGGGCAAGAGACCAAAGGTTGCGACCTTCTGCTGGACCTTCTTGTCCATCATCCCCCACTCCCACGCCACGTGCTGCCGGCCCACGAGGCCGCACAGCCGAGCTTACAGACGGGGAGAAAGCTCCAGGGCTACTCTATTTGCCTGAGCACTTGTGGCTGGGAGCTTTCACGTGAATGATTTGAAAGGCCCTTGAGAGTCACTCAGTTAGGTAGCAGAAAGAAAACCACATGATTTAAGTGGCCACTCCACGCCATGCAAATAGGATTTGAACCCGAGAGGTGCAGCGCACCATGAACTCCCATTTACTCAGACTATAGCCCCAGGCGTTCAAAAGCTTTCGGCATCTTGCGAGTTCAGCTCAGAACAGCAAAACTTATTGCAGAACAGCAAATAGCCAGTGATAACTAATCTATATGCTGGAAGTTGCTCTCGTAAAACATTTGCTAAATAATTTAGGAACAAAAAACAGCAATAATAAAAAATCCCCGAAACCCCTAAAGTCTACTCCCAGATGATCTGCAAATACAAAGCAGCAGTAAGTCTATCAAATAAACTCACCTAGTGCTACTCTCGTATTCCCTACCATCCTCCCAATCCCAATTTTCTTTTGATTCAGCAGCTTTCCTCCTTTTGGCATTTCAGACTGGCAGGGCTAGATGTACTTGGTTAGGATTCAATACCACGAGGGGGTTTAGTAACTGAAAGCTGCTTTTTTTTTTTTTTTTTCCTTTCCCCTCCTCTCTTCAGCAGCTCAACAGGAGGTAAACAAAAGTTCTACAAAAGTTCTAGAAGGGTGACCTGCATGATTAAGGTCGGTCGGGTTTAAACAGCTTCAGTCCTCATCAGGATCCACCAGTAAAAATCAGAAGCTTCCTTTAATTTCTTCAATGAAATTAAAAGCTAAAAATTGGAAATCTCTGGATCTGCTGAAAAATACCTCGCAATGTGATAGCAAAGCACTTGTCAGGGTTCACCAGCAGTCAGCTGGCACTTGTCCCAGCCGACTGCTCCATGGTTCTAGGTACAGATCATACAAGACAAGTCTCTGCTGTCATTAACTGAAGTATTGCGCGGAAATGAAGTTACACAAAGAAGAAGAGAATGAGAAACAGGCGTTATCAGGAGAAATGCCTTGCATGAGGCTTACACCAAGTCGCAGGAAGTCCCTTGTTTCCCTGATCCAAGCAGAGACTCTCTTGTGTGCGTTACTTGACAGACCAATGTCATCCGGTTAACTTCAATGAAGCATCTGCTTGCTGCTGTAGTGGATGGACAACTATTATCATGGCTTAGGTCTCCTTTCTGAAACCATCCCTCCATGGCAGCAGCAAGTCCTGAACTACAACATCCATCCTTTAATCCAAGTTTCGAAATCATTGCAAAGTGTTGAGAAAAATATTAACGGCAAGGAGACAGATGGTGCCATAATAAAATTCCCTCTCTATTCTTATTTCCACTGCTTTTACTTATCAAGACAGCTCCCTCCCCCCAAAGTGGATCATGTTTGCACTCCACGTTAGTTTCCTGCCTGCTAGATGATCCAAAGAAAGGACTAAAAACCTTCTAGAACTTGTGGAACTTATCTGATGACCTGACAAAGCTCAAACCAAGAACCAGTTACTAGGAAATAAAGACAAACCATGGCTGCTATCCAGAAGAACTCATAAATCTAAATATCTCCTGCTTGCTCTCTTGTAACAGCTCTAGTATTTCTTCTACTTCTGCTTTGTGAAGGTTGTTCATTATTACTTTCACCTCTTAGCCTCTCTCAGGATGTCACCTCCATCTGCCACAACATATCAGAGCGAATCTTAGCAAGTACAGTTCAGGTGCTCAATTTTATCCTCCTTCTAAATTCTTATACTTGACATAAGTCTTAAGAATACATATAATATTTTTTTTTCAATCAACATTCCACAGTCTCCTCACCTCTTGACTTTCTATTTGTCTGCCTCTCAATTCCCAATCACTCTCTTCTCGTCCTTCGTTTCACTCTTACTTTGGAATTACTGAAAGCAATAAAGAAGAAGGTACATCATCTTGCTTACTAACGTTTTGCTGAACATCTCAGCCACCGTTTTAGCTTGAACATTAGCAACCAGGGAGTAAACTCTTAATTGTTTTGACACTTTATCATTTGGCACCCCTAAACACAGCTAGGACCGTAGGCTTCAGCATTCAACTCTGCTTCTAGGAGGAAAGAATTTCAGTCTTTATTGACTTGTACTTGGCTTCTCCCATACAAATATTTTCTGAACTTCTTTCATCTTTACCTTACTGCTGCTAAGCATGTCATTTTCCATTCCCTGTTATTCAACAGCCTTTATATTCATATGCAGCCCAATTTTCTGCCAGTATCATCTTTTCATTTATGTCAACTGGATTACATGTTGCTCCTACCTGCCTCCAAGTTACTGCTCATTTTCAGTGTCAGATAAAGTTAGCGTGCAGTAGACTGAACATATTTTTTTCAGCAATTGCATTCCTTTATGGAATTCCTTTATGTTTTCAAATTGCTCGCCAGAGTAAGCTGTAATTCCCCTACAGTATAAAGTGTTCATCAAGACAAAACAGAGATATGGGAGCTGGCACTAAGAGTTATGGTCAGCCGTTCCTCCAGTGAAACAGTCTCTTTCCAAGAATTACAAGAACTAACATATTGCGCCGAAGAGAAATCTGACATTTGGGGGATGACTAACCTGAGAGTAGGTGAGGCTTCCTCTTTTGTTAGATTAATTAGCAGCCATCTCCTTCCTTTAAACATAAGACTACAATCCTTCCAAGAGTCCTAGCCTTATTTATTTATTTTATTGCTGTAATTGGGTATTCTTTGTATATTGTTGTGACTGGCGTCAGTAGATGGCACTGTGACACACACTCTTCCAGTTTCTTTTTTGTTAGCCTGCAAGCTAAGGTTTAGTTTTATGAATATTTTTTGTGTGTGTTATAATTAGTTTTGTTTATGCAAGGTTCTGTAGTCCTATGAGAGCAAACTGTGGAAGCAGTGAGATAATTTGCTTTCTGCATTTGCCCTGCTCTCTGATTGAGGTCAGTTCTTGAGCCAGAATCAGTCTCTGGGTACCAGTCACTGAGGTTGGGTTGAGATTCCTCTAAGAAGGGATTATCCTGCATATTATTTGACCACTCTTGCTCCAAGACAGGCAGACCAGTCTAAATAGGGCAATTAAACTGAGAACGCACCAGTATTCCCCTCCAGCAGAAAAGCAAAGCAATCTGCAGTGCCCAAGCCATCTTATTGCCCTGTGACAACAGATACGTGTTGCTATCTTGAGAAAAAATCTTCTGTTCTCCAAAGAATGGTGCATGCAAATGGTAAGACATTGGTCTATTCCTTCGGTTTCTGAAGTTCAATGTCTTATGTTGGGAACCCAAAATGCAAATTCAGGAATCTACATGTTCAAGTACTATCAGTAGCAAATGTGACAAGTCAAAGACAATTCAAAATCTGATTAATTTTCAAAGGGGCAGACTATGGCTAGCCTAAGACATCAAAAACCTGTGGAATGTCAAGCCAAAAAGTAATCAGACTCAGTGCCAAAATATGAACAGAAATGTCCTCAAATTGGCTTGATGACTGGCACCTTCAGTGTCAGATGCCTTAATTTACATGCCTTCTTTTTTGAGGGAGAGAATAACAAATAGTGTTATCTTTTATCCATGCTCATGTTAGAATGCTTGATATAATGGTACCTAGAAATCTCAGCGAAGGCACAGAGCCCTGTTGAGCTAAGTGCTTTTCAAATACAAGGTAATAAGTGGATTTTAGATGAAAATGTCATCAACTGATTTCACAAAAAGCCTTCTCTTTTTCAAAAAAAAGAGATGAGATAGATGGTTTAACATTTATCAACAGTTTTTCACGAAAGCACTTTTAAGATTTCC
>VXBW01001797.1:117564-184290 GCA_013400375.1 Thinocorus orbignyianus
CCGCCCAGTTTTAAGCAGCAAAATCACCTCTACCTTAAAATCTATTAATGATTTAACAATGAGCAGCATTTGATGAATGAAAAAAGATAGCAACAAATGAGAAGAGAAGCATGATGAGTATACCAAAGAGGTAGTGTTAGCATAAATGTGTTTTGTAAATATAAAAATATGCAGAGATTCATATACACATACGCACTCAGTGCACTTAAGTGTATAAAATGTCTTTATGACCTCATAGGTTGAAGTCTCCTTCACGAGAATTACAATTATCATCAATGGCTGATTAGCAAGTGCCAAATTAATAAAGCTAACATAAATGTATGTCTTATAAAGTATATAAAGAATAGAAAGCCTTTATGAAAAGGGATCACTAAACTAATAACTCCTTACAGCAATGATGCTTCATGTTCTACTCCTACGTGACTTTTTTAATCAGACAATACCAGAGAGAGAACAATAGTTCAATAGACTTTCATATCTGACCACGAAGAATAAAACATACTCTTCAAATTGTGATTGACCAGTCATAACACTCATGAGACATGGACAACTTTGAAAAAGTTGTGAGTTCCTTGCAGGGAGGTTTTTTGACATCACAGACCCCAGAAACGTAGCGGAGAATTATTTTCCTTTAACATGCTTACAGCTAAAGTATTGGCTTCCATTCAACTAATAGAAACGTTAGTGCTTAGAGCTTGCATGCCTTGCATTCTTGCAGTAATACAATTCTGTATTAAAATCTATTCCAGTTGCTTGATTTATGAAAATTGTTAAAATGTGCAGCGTTCGTACCAAGCTTATTGGATCAAAAGAAAGAAAGAAAGAAAGGAAAAAAAAAAAAGAGAATCAATTTCAATTTTTAAGCAGAAAGAAAGAAAAAGTGAGAGAGAGCACATGCTGTTGTCCCTATCTAACACAGGAAGCTTTAGTCTTTATAAAAGTTGCCTGTATCTGAAATGTGACAATTTTATTTCAGAAGGTAATGACATTTTAAGAATTTGTTGCAACTTGTGGACAAAGTCGTGGTTGATTTGCTCTCCAACATTCCTTGGATTTTGCAATATGTCAATACATCATGTTAATGCAAGTTTTTAAAAAAGGAGAAGAGAAAGCAAAAGCTCCCTTCCTTTTTAAGTATGAGTAATCTATCCAAATCCTACTGAGACACACAAAGGAACGCCGGCAATTTTCCCTTTCATAAAATGCGGACTTTCTTTAAATACTTCCTCCCTACATTTTCAAAGCACCGTTGTATGAAATGAAGGGGAAATGACACCCTTACCCATTGAAAAGGAGATTATGTAAAACTGGTTGGAGAAGCCAGCCGTGTTAATGCAAATACAAGTATGATCTTATTCATAAGTTACTATTGTGCTAGAAGAACACGCGTTTCCTAGATGCGTCTCCCTAAAACTCCATGCGAGGAGAAAAACATTTTTCCAGGATACGTTACCCTGTTTTGCAAATAAATATGAAACCCAAAAGATCACTTTAAAGAAGTGAAGGGCTTGGTTTCTCATTGTGCTGAGCACTCAATTCCACTTGAAGTTAATGAGAGCAGTCAGCAGCCCTGACAATAAGACACTACA
Source organism: Thinocorus orbignyianus (assembly GCA_013400375.1). Lineage (NCBI taxonomy): Eukaryota > Metazoa > Chordata > Aves > Ciconiiformes > Thinocoridae > Thinocorus > Thinocorus orbignyianus. Next base: position 119,154 of record VXBW01001797.1, read on the forward strand.
AGGATTTTGCATGCCCAAAGGTGCTGGAGACACTTTGCAAGGAGCCAGGACTCAGCTCCTTTTCCACTCATGGCCTAAGTTTTCTTCATGACAAAAGCAACTGCCTGTAGTTTCTAAAGTAGCAACTTAGGGACAGTCTGTACACAAAAATCATTATATAAAGTCAAAACCTCTACTCTGCCTTTCCAATGGCCAATGCTAGTGAGCGCATTACACACAGAGCCTCATTCCACCAACTGCTGGAATACATCCTTCACCTGGAAAAACACAAGCAACTTATTCCCATCCCCTTCTAACACCTGAATTTTTCAAAGTCATCCACTTCAAGACCTGAATTTTTCAAAATCGGGGTGTTACTCCCCACTGGTGCCATTTGAAAGATTAGTTTAGATCCTAGGCCTGAAACTGTCGGATCAAAGAACAAGATTGCTCTAGACTGCATTTGAGCTGTAGAACCAAGCGACGTCTCAGAGGAAAACAGATCAGAAAGAAAAGCTACCTGCTTGAGAAAAACTCTCAAGTCCAATCAAAACCTAGCTCACAACATAGACTCAAGCTGAAAAAAAACCTAAGAGGTAGGCATGTGACTTTTCTTTTGGTAGGAAAGAAGAATATTGCATGTGCCTAATACGTTGCTCATGAAGCAAAAGAGAAGTGATGCCCTCAGCCACTTAAAAAAAAAAGATAATGCATAATGTGGTTGGAGAAGCCAGCTGCATTAGTGCAAACAGAGGTATAATCTTATTCCTGCCTTCTTTTATGCTGGAAGTGCATGTTACAGCACTTTATACTTGTATGTGAATAAGCAAAGTCAATCTCGGTGCACTTTTAAAGTAACTTTACAGGGAAGCTGATCACCTTTCCTCTGTCTACCCCTTTTTATTCTTCTTGGCTTTCCATGGAAACTCCTGAACAGTGTCAGGACGCCTGAGGCCTTGGATATGTGTATTTAACTTCTGATCGGTAAAGAAGGTCTAATTAATCTTCATTATGTGGAGTCTTTTGAAATAGATGCCTATATTGAGTGCCCTTCCTGTTCAGCTCTGGTCCAGATGAGTTTCTGGCTCTCTCTGTAAGACCCTGGGGTCTTATTGTACAAAAGGCTGCCCAGTATTCGATGAGGAAATGATTGTATAGTCTTCCTACCCTTTTCTACTTACACATGACAGCTGTTACCAGTCAAAACTGCCATTTGTTTGTTTGTTAGCTATAGGTAGCCTGATGGCTAGCCTAAACCAAAAATCTTCTGTTAATTTATAGGAAGAAGTACTTCTTCCTAAGGAGAGAGGTTTGACCCCACCAAAACGTCTTCTTCTGCAACAGATAATTTCTTTATTTTGAAAGTTGTAACAACACACCCTTTAACAAGAAAAAATCTCCCCATTTTAAATTCTTGGGGCGTTGTATTTTGTTGTTCAGTGTTTTTTCTTAAGCAATACATCAGAAGATTTTAACAGGAATTTACTTTCTGCATCAGAGCATTACGAATTTGATTTAGTTTTAAGAATAGAGTCTGAGATGCAAAGTCTTACAAGCTAAAAGAAATCGAAAATTATTCCTAAGATACAGTTCAGTAGTATTGGTACAAAGACCTTGAGAACCTGGCTTCATCACTTGGAGGTCATTAGAAAATATTTCCCATAGAAAATATGCCATTTGCCATAGAAAAAACTGCTGCATTGCTCATACACCTAAAGGCATCAGCAAGTGATAGAAAATATGGGTAAAGTAGGGAGAAAAATAATAATAAACCCCCCTCAAATTGGCTGTGATGGCAGATCTGGCTTCACAGTGGAAATACTGATTTCCAAGCATTCAGTTACTTTGCTTTTTAGATCCATTTCCATTGAATATAAGCACATTAGATCATTATCCACAATCTTTATCTAAAGGGTCATATTTCCAAGCACTTATCTAATATTTCGACTATAGGGTGACATGTATCCAACACCCAAAAAAGAAGTGCTGTTGCAAGAAGCTTACTAAATTTAGGGATTTGCTCTTTTTATTTACTATTTTGACAGAATCAGGGAAAGAAAGTTAACTTCCTCTCCTCCTCCCACCCAGTTCATTCTCTAATCTATCAAAAGAATTATTAAATCTTTTAAAAGATCAAACACTCAGATTCTTCACAAAGGTTGTCACAATGAATTCATTTGCAGAGCTTTCATCCCTTCTTCCCCACTGTGCTGAAATAATGTTGACTATTTTTCGCCGTCTCTCTCGCTTGCTGTAAAGATCCAGTTGCAAAGGTTGTTGCAAGGACTCGATCCCCCACTCTTTTCCCACCTGGCACCAAAACATACCAGAAACTGAAAACGCAGGTGTAGGTACCTTACTGTTGCTACGCTGTCCAAAAATGATCTCATAAAAGATGTCTTTCAAAAGGTTGTTTATAACACTGCAGAGCAGTGAAAAAAAGAAAGCAGTGGCAAAGGTGATCCCCAAAAATTCCGTTCTCTAATAGCACTACTTCTGGTTTAAAATAGCAGATTTTTTTTAATTGTTTAGTAGTCCAACTAGTACCAATTAATACTACACATAACACTAAAAGGCTATAATTCTTGTGGTTTAAGTAGGAGATTTTGAAACTAAGAAAAACACACATGCAGAACTTCAATTGACTAAATACACCATTCTACTCAGTTTCTTATTGAACTGGAGAGTCTTTCCCCTCAGAACTTTTAAAGGAAAGAAGGAATGTTTTATATGCAGGATGCTCATGATCTTAAAGAACAGTCATCTTGAAGTGAGAGGGATTTTTTTTAATAAATGATTTATTACCTATGAAGACCACAAAAAAACAAAAAACAAACCCAACTCAAAACCCAACTTAGTATTCAAAACTCTTCCTGAGTTTTGCCACGTGTCAAATGAATCCTATCAGAACAGCAAATTATTTTTTTAATTAATTCTTCTGCCTTTTAATGGGCTGTGGAGTTGCATTGGGAATAAAGCCAGAACAGTTGTGTTTCCAGTTTGCCAGGTCCACTGCCTAATGGGTGACATTGCCCCCATGATATTGCACGCGCACGATGATTAAGAGCAGCCGGGATGACCCCAGTGAGAAGAGCAGAGGAGGAATGCAGGAGAGGGCCATGCTAGTGATAAAGGAAAGGTACAGATTGTTTAGTCTCTCACATCATAAATCCACCTCTTCCTGGTTACAAAATACGATTTTGTAAAGCACTCAAAGAAGGGCTAATTCTGTTTTGAAAACTCCGCTTTTTGATCTGAAAGCACCAAGTCTCCTTTCAAGTGAGTCCTAAACTTCTTGTATGACACAGAACTACCTTGAGATCACATTTAGGACCGTGCTGTTATCTGGAATAACTGAAGATGCAGAGAAAACCACATAACGTAACGGGGAACACAGAATACTGCCATTAGAAACTAAGATTGTCTAATTATCATAAACATCTAACTCCCATCAGTTCCTCTCTGACGATCAGCTCCCTGATTGTTAAAAGAGAAAAGTAACCAACATACATGACTTCAGTTCTTAAGTTTTCACAGTCATCCCTGTCCTGGTTGTCCTGAGGTAAGACCTTTTCACAATTCCATCACAGACGAAGCTCTAGACTCCCAAAATAACATGACAACAAATGCACACCTCCAAAACCTAACTGAGAAAAACAGGACCCCTCCAGGTTAAATGAGAAAGCAGGACCCTTGTAAATCTGGAATGGAGCTGTTTCACAATTGCTGGAACTAATGATGCTTGTACAAGCCCATTGATTTCCCAAAAGCACTCAAAGCTTTTGAGGGAAAGCAAATAACTTCTTTCCCAGATACAGTAAGACAAGGAGATTCCATGGCTCTCTTTATACGTGAGAAGGGGGTCCAGTCCACAAAGAAGAAGTTTTTCAAGAAGCTGGATTTGACAAGGCTTTGGTTCACACTTGCAGTTCATCATGCAACCTTCCCTCCCCAAACAAAACCTGATATATTTTGTTTGAGTGTGCAAGAGACATTTCTTCCTCAGAAAGACATCATATATGTTTTTTTAATTACCAACGAACAAATTTAACTATGCTTGCTCAGTAGACCAAACGAATTCCAGAACCACCAAATCAGGGTTCAAAGCACTAAAATGAAAAATTTTATCATATCTGACCTGTGCATTTGTTAAGTGAGTTTTCCCACATGATGAGCTTTCATCTTTATAAACACAAACCTTTTGAACAGCTTCTACTATATAACAGGAATTCTGTAGACCTTTTCTTACCCCCCAAATTACAGAAAAATTTGAATCTTCATTGGAATGATCACTTATCTAAGGATCTACCCATTTTGTGACATTTAATACAATCAAAGTCTTGCTAGAACGTCTCCGAAGATAGTTATATAAAAAAAAAATCCAATAGAAGAATAACCTTCTTGTCTATAAGCACTCTAGGTTCACCAATAAATTCTTTCATTACTGGATTTATTATTGTTAAGTTTCGTGGAACCATTTTACAGGGATCTTGATTTCGTGTGTGTCTGCACCCAGAAACATTGGTTATATCATAATTGCAGGCTTGATTTTCTAAAAGGTTAATTTGCTCAAGGACTCCACAATAGGTAGGCACCGAAGAAACGCAATCAAATACGCTTTCTGCTGTACCTCTGTGGAGAAATTAAGGTTCAAGCTCATTTGTTCCTAAATCTTTCTTGACAACAGCTCTGTTGATAGTGAGGAACAGAGTTGTTCTGCTCTAGATGAGAGTCAACAGGTCATACTAAATCCTGGAGTCACAGAAACACTTCTTAGGAATCAATCCTATTTAGCTGGTTAGAGAAGTAAGGTCTAAATCAACTTAGGCTGTCAAAATTTAGAACATGACAGTCCGTAGTTAGTAATTCTTTACTGATTTTCTATGGGACACAGCACAGAGGGATCCTGAAAATCAACAAGATGATAGTTCAGCTCACAGACAGATCCGTCATTGACCAAATGTTGAAAACTGAACTTGCTCCCACCTCTCACACTTTTGCCCATACTCCAGGACTCTGCTTTCTCTGTCCCATAGTTGGATGTGCCTGTGTTTTGGCTGCTATTGCTTTGTTATTTGCTGCTCCCAGCAGCTGTAGGCAACTATTTCCTCCATACCATCTGCCCATCCTGGATCGCTTTACTCTCTCATGCTGTGCTTTAAAAAAGATCTCACACAAAGCTAGGGTAAATTAGCATATGCTATACATTTACCTTTGGAGGACAGAGCAGTTCCTAGTTCTGTCTGTGCTGCCCAATTCTCTATGCCCATATCCATAAGTTTCTGGAGCCACCCTACTGTCTACAATCTTCCTTCCCCTGACCATAACCAGGCGTTCATGGTCTGGTGCACTCATAAGCATCTCCTATCTAATTGCCAAGGTGAACTTCCTAACTGCTACAGGCACATAAGCTCAATGTTCTTCCCGAGGTCTTGGATAGCCAGCGTTGTGCTGCAAAGCACATGATGGACTGTTGTGTTCCTTCCAGTCCTGCTTTGTCATCAACCAGCTTTAGCTCCAACATCTGTCTGCTTCACCAGCATTCCAATCTGCATCCATCTTTCATACCCAAATAACCTTTTATTGCATTTTCACCTAAGCATGCAGAGAAAAGTCACCAATATAGGACAACTGCTGAGTTACAACACTGTGATATCATACCAGGACATCGTACTTCTTTGAACAGTACTGAATATTGAAGGAGGTAACATGAAGAAAATTAAACAACCAGATATGATAAGAGAAAAAAAAAGACACGGAGAAAGGGATAATGTCAGTGTTTCAAGGGAACAAGAAACCAGCCCCACAACTAAACATCTTCTTTGCTTGAAACAAAGCAACCGTCAGCCTGGTTGCTTGACTTAAACACACTGCATTTTTGCAAAGGGAAGAATTTCCAGCACCGTGGTTGCCAGCCCAAGATCTCAAGATTTGATCCTGTAGTCACCTACATAAAGTAACTCGTCCTTTTAAAGGACAATGAGATTTTTTCCCATCCTTTGAAGCTCAGCCAAGATGTATCTCCCCACAGTACCAGAAACAATCTTTATAATTTTACACACACCCCAAATACTAATTTTGGGACCTGGAAGATTTGAAATGCATTGGAAAGCAGCAGAAGTCTAGGGAATTCTGAGTTCAGCTACAAATTCACCCTAATGGAGTCATGGGCCAGAAAGAGTTGCCATGGGAATGACTTACCTCGCTTAAAAGCACATGCTAAAACATTTCCAGGATTTGGGACCCTAATATAAAGCAACAGCAGGCACCCAGCAAACTGGATGTAATGTCAGGTTACAATTCCTATACATTTCAGGGCTGGTTCCAATTTTGTTGCATTAATTTTAGCTCTTTTGGTTTTTGGTCCCACTCCCCTCCTCCTTTTATTTTAATCCTGGTACTGTAATGAGGCTGGAATAGCCTGCTTATGTATTATATGGTGTATGTTGATATTTGAGGTTTTGTGTGTCATCTAGACAGCATTACAGTTAATCAAGTGACAGCAAAAGAGGAAAGAAAGGAAAGTGACAGGGCTTTAAAAGGCTGAAATAAACCCAGATTGTGTGACAAACACAAGGAATCATATTGTCATGACGAGGTTCAAGCCTCAGTCCCCTTAAAATGGTGATTTTACTACTGACTCTATGAATGGTGGAATCAAGGTTTGGAGCTCTCTCCCTTCTCCTCACCAGTGAAAACAGTTATTTGTTCTGTATCTCGTTGCCCTTCCCACATGCAGACAGCAGCTGTAAACCTGATGCCATGAAATCCAGGCCAGTGTCCCCACCTCCCCCACAACTCACTTGAATGGAGCCAAGATTTCACTCAACATATGGTCTAGAATTCACTCCCATAAATCATTTTGACTGTCAACTCCTTCAGTAGATTGGGTCAGACCCAGAAAAGACTTAGGGGGTCTTCAGGTACCAAAGTCTCTAACAGGGATCCCAAATTGCCTTGTTTAGGAGCCAAGTCCTCCCAGCGAGGAGCCTCAGTCCCCTTTTTCTACCTGAAAGATGCCACATCTCAGTTCCACAGTGAGCCAGTGTCCACAATTGACTCAATCGGGTCCAGTAAGCTCAAGGTCTGTTGTAGGATCCAGAAACTTAGATGCATCAGTACTGATTGCCCTGGGTTTGCTTGGACTATACCAATCCCACATTAACTAGCTAGGCTTCTCATAAAAAAAAAAAAGTAGATAAAGCTACTTTTTTTGGGGGGGGAAAAATCAGTAGCAACACCTACATTTTACCCGGCGACACAGTGGATAGAGCATTCACCCACAAGTTCATTCTCATCTGTCCTCAGCCTTAAAAGAGTTCCAACAAGTCCAGAGCTTTCCAGGAAAGCCTGTCCAGGCTGCAGGTACAGCAGCGGTTTTAAGACCCGAGGAACACAAGAGCAAGTTCAGGGGAGGCAGAACAAATGATTAGCTTGTGGAATGGGGAAGAAGCAGCAACCCTGGGCTCTGGTCCCTGTTTTCTGGGTGTTTATTCAGGGGCTGCTTAATGTAAAATGCATAAGCTGTCCTGAATCCATGCATTTATTGTTAATGGCACTTGAAGTCAAAAGCATACTGATTCATTTACAGGGGAATAATCATTTACCATATTAGCTAATCTATTTATCAATATAAAGTCAATTATTATGAAGCATCAAGAGTGGCTAGTAATTATGCAATGTAAACATAAAGGATGGAATCAGTAAGTAATTATATTTATACATAATTTGAAATATTGAAAAACATTCGTAATAGCTACATAACGCAAAGCCCACCTTAAAGACACAGGAACATATTAATCTCCAAATTAAGATTTTACTTGGTCAATAGTTTTTAAACCATTAAAACTCTACAACTTGTGACAAATTTCTTTAATGTTACTGCACTTATGAGCCATGCAAACATACAAAGTACCTGTACCTAACAAATAGAAGAAGTTGCAACCAGGTTTTTGACTGTTCCACAGTCAATAATTTGGATCCTCCTGACAGGTACTTCCGTGGGCCCACTGAGTTCTAAAGGGCTGTCCATGTGTATCAAGATTTTCATATGCACATTTGCAGGGATGACCAAACAAAAAAGCAACTTTCTAAAGAGTCAGAGAGCCAAACACTAAAATAATGCATCAATAGACTACGAATTTGCAACGAGCCTGGCAACAACATAAATTACAGCTTCCATTGTCCAAGCAAACAAATACTCTAAATCTAATCTGGTTTAAGGATTCTTTCGGATTTAATGATTTCACGTATTAACTTGGGAAAGAAAGTTCTGCCGTGAGAGTATTTTTTACTGTATTGCAAAAATCATAGCCACAATGACTACTGAAGTCTCTCTGAGGACCCTTATTTGAGAAAAAAAGCCTTCAGTACATATGGTAATCTCATCTCCCACTTCTACATTTGTTTAAAAGCACCCGATCAACCAAACCGAGCAGTACTGTGGTTTTTTCTTTAAACATCTGAATCTGATCAGTTCACTTATTAATTCAGTTCGATTGGATACCTTTCGAATTAGATTGCCATTTAACAGATGATTTACTTAAGCAATCAATATTAAAGGTTCCAAGAATTGCAATTGTCTTATTTCCAATAATCTGTAGCATCATATTGAGGTCACCTACCCCGTTCCATGCTAGAATTAGGAGCTCTGCAACAGCGAGCAAATTTATTGGTCTTAACCTTTTAAAAAGTTATCTGTACTAAGAATAGCACAACATTACTGTGCACTCAATTTTTAATGGAGTTATAACAGAAGAACCTAATCTATTCATAGTCTATATTGCTTCAGCACTCACATCCCTCTTCCCTTGCCCTCTCTGCCATACGTAATACATAATTACATGATATTGTACATCTACGGTATACAAGAAAATATTGGCATGTGTGGGTCCTGATTTAGGGACTCAGGTTGCTAAGCTCACTTTCCCACTAATTAATGTCCAACACCCAGAATGTCAGGATTTCTTTATTGGCCACCTTACTAAGAAAAAAAAAAAAAAAAAAAAGAGAAAAAAGAAAAAAGAAGAAAGACCCAAAATCTTTGCAGACAGCAGCAGCAAAACTCCATTTTCTTCCTTTGAGGTCTTCTAACCCCTAGCAGGAATTATCTCGTGTATAGGACAGGGAGTTGAGCACCTCCATCAAGACAATCGTCAAAGTATCAGCAAAAGGATAGAAAAATAAAAGCTGTTCACTGTCTTACAGATAGAAACCAGAGGCAACCAAGAAAGGCAGGCAAGTGACATGCCTTAGGGGTCTTGAAACAGAGTGGGTAACAGAAGTGAACCCAGGGCAAGGGAGGTGGTTTGAAGCCAACATGAAACTTTAATTGTCAAGTCTTTTTCCTTTCCCAGTGTTCTCAATAGGTGCAGGCTGGTACTGTTCTACAGACAAGTATTTATTTGATATATACATATAAACTCAAGACCTGCCGGGTTGAGAGAATTCATTTTCACTCCTGCTTATTCTAAATATGAAGTCCCCCAGGCCGGCCCATCAGTTACTAGTGCAGTTATGAAATAATTAACTTGGAAACCTCCTAGGTCAAGTTCACGTCCTGTAGTGTGAAGGTATGCATCAGTTCTCCAAACGCACACATACACACTCATTTACTGTTGCATCTCTGGATACTTCTCCAAATGCCACATTTTCCCTTGAAATCATTCAAGCCCTTGGTTTTGGCGATGCCACACATCATTAAATTTCACCAATTTGGCTTAGTGGGAATACAATTTATTTTGGTCACTTTGGGGCAAATCACATCCTGCTAGTCCTCAAATCACACAAGGATCTTACGATGTTGCATTTTTATTATTCTTCTTCCCTCCTGGGTTCCTTTTTTCTTGGAAATGAACCAAGTTACCACACACATTTGCAAATACTCCTCAGTCGTGCACCATATTACTACACATCACCAGTACAGACCAGCGTTTCACACACGATGAAGCCCCAGCATGGGGAAACTTTGGCACATAGTTCCTACAGCCCTCCATCCTTCTTTTTAGAAAAAAAAAGGTATCAAACCTGACAAAAACTTGAAACAAAATATTTGCTCTGGAGTTTTATGTTCATCATTGCACTGGGGAACAATGGTTCAGCATCATCCAGAGATAGAAAGGGTGAATTCCACAAGAGGCAGAGAAGTCACCTCAACGCAGCTTTCAAATTGCTGTAGGAATTAACGAGTGGCTCCTGTTAACCCTCCAACCAAAATGTCACTACAGTAAATTTCTAGCAATATCAGAACGCACCAGGGGGCACAAAGGGATGAGTCTCTTTCGGCTACAAGCTTTAATTTCATTATTTTTAACTCTGTCATCTCCAATAGTCTCTTCTCAACAGGAAAGCAAAACGCAAATCAGAAGCTGAGATGCCTTACAAACTGTGGAGTAAAAGACTTTTTGCCCCGCTTCTCCTTACCCTAATCCTAACCTTCTGGCAGGGCTTGTCCAAAATGGTACCACAGGGTGGTCTCACAAAAAGACGAAGCAGTAGAAGATGCTGAAAAATCACAACTTGCTCCTTCCCTCCTCCACCCACTGCGCTCACTGAAAGAAGGGGAAATGGTGGGGTTAAGAAAATAAAGTTCTCTCCCAGTAACGCTGCCACATAATGAATACAGCATTATTATGCAGAAGGCCTCTTGAGACATCGGCCTAAAAAATTCCACTGAAAAAGGAAACACCTGTTGGAATATTAACTAGGACAAAGTCAAGCAAGGAGAAAGTGGATAGGTGGCCAAGAGGTTAGAAAATCTAAGAGGAAACGTTGAAAGGATTTGGCTTTATTTGTTTTTTTAAATGTGTGACATTCCTAATATTTGAGTTCCTAAAGCAGCAAACTGCATTTTCTTCACACAAGTATCTGGAGGTAATGGAAAAGACAAAAGAAAGCCAACATTAGGTAAGTGATCTATACTTCTAAGAGCAGAGCTACCTTGGATATCATTACACTGTACAACCTACAGTCAGGAGCGTATGGTTTCTAGGTATTGGAAACCATTTATAGCTCCTATTTCATAGGGAATATTATAAATTTATTTATTAAGAAAAACCTCCGCAACATCAGTAATTCTATTTCAACCACGGGAAGATTTCTATTAAGCTGAACTCCCCACCCTGTTTTACAGGTTTGTAAAGATCTAATGTACTGCAGTAACAGATGCTTCCCTGCATTTCCACGGGCTCCAAGTCCCTTGGAGAACATCCTTCCTCAATACTCTGCCTGAGAGACTGCGGCACAGGACAACGTCTCCTCACAGATTGGTGAGACCAGAGAGTTCTCACGGCTCTACCCAACTAACTAGAACTCAACTATCAAAGATCCTAGCATAGAAAAGGGATTTTAGCAAAACATCAAGGCCAGGCTGGATGAGCAACCTGGTGTGGTGGGAGGTACGGGCGTTGGAACTTGATGATCTTGGAAGGTCCCTTCCAACTCTAACCATTCTATGATTCTATGATCTAAGGACCTTTACAGTTTTGAATCCATGGCTGTACTCAGGACAACACAATAGGAAAAAAAAGTATATTGTGACCTCTGCTATACTTCCCAGTGCCAGCTATTCCCCATTTCATTTTTAACAAGATGAGTGTAAAAAGGAGACCGAAGTTCACCCATTTTGCAGTGTTTGCTGCTTAACTGGAAGATGTATCATCAGCCAGACCTTATCTTCAACTGAATATCCAATTCAGATGGAATTCAGCAGGACTTAGCACAGGTTCGAGAGCATTATAAAGAACAGGAGCCTGCCTGCAAGAGCACTTACAGCATGCTAGGAAACATGATACTTAGTTGTAGTGCACTTGTAAGCATTTTTTTCTCCAATACTTTTATTTTAAAGGGAATAACATTTCTTTCCCTATAATACACTAGAGAAGTACCTTAATCCTCTTGTAGCAGTCCCTGCAGAGCATGAAAATAATGTATTTCAAAGATTTAAACTTGACATATCGAGGAGGGGGAAGCTGAGGAGCCCAGTGTGGCTGTGCTTAGGTATACAGCAGAGGTCTGTAGCCTTCCTGTATACCAAGGGAGAAACACTCAGCCCCTCTGCATCACAGAAAAGATGCTCGTTTCTAGAATCTCACCCTTTTGAGCAGGCTGGATGTGGAAAATAACCACGAATAGACGCAAAGCACAAAGCTTCCCTGAGACTCTTTCAGCAAGGCAGCCATTTCCCACTGCCTGCCTTAGGAAGAAGAAAGAGGAGAGGAAAATAAATAAATAAGCCTCAGCCACTTAGAGGGATCTGTCTTGGCAGCTTAGCAAAAAAACCACCGCAGCTTCAGAGCAGCGCTTTCAGATTAGCCCGTATACCACACCCAGGATGTACGAGCACTATCAAAACCTCCTCTGCAGCATATTGATTATCCAGTAGAGCCTCGCTAAGGAAATAATAAATGAGCAAGCAGCCGTCCTCAGACCTATTGACTGGGAGGAATGAAACCTCCCGCTTTCCTTCCTGCCTCTGCTCCCCAGCGCTCTCTAAGAAAGCAGCCCCACCTTCCCCTAAGGTGCTTGTATTCTACAGACGGCTCAGGCTCATCCCTGTTATAACAAGCTTCAGTTTATCCTGATTACCTGGAAAGCACATCAGTCTGTCATATCCAGCCCCGTTGATCTTTAACCCTTTGCACACTGACGCCATCCCACAGCAGGGCTCTGAGCAAGACTGGACACCAAAATCCCTTCGGGCTTTTTTCTTTTTATAGGGAAAATATCAGCAGCTACTCACAACATTGTGCTGAAGCCTGAACTACTGGCAAGGCTTTCTTAATAACATGCAAGGTTGCTCCTTTACAAGAGCAGCTGCTTTCACACTCCCAGTGAATATTTTAGCAGAAGCGTGTGTGAGAAGGAAAGAGCAGGAGCGAGTGTGAGGATGGGTGGACGAAGGGGAGGAAGGACCTACAGGGTACCTAGAGGGGGGCAGCCTCCACCAAAGGTTGCAGCACTGCCTTAAGCATCATGAGATCATACTGTTCTTCAAGCCCAGCACTAACTGTGTGTGTGTGTCTGTCACCTTGCTTTGCCAGTGCCCCTTTCCCCTTCTGTGCTTTGTTTATTCAGACTATGTTTATTTAGGACTACGTCCTAAAAGGAGCTGCAAGAAATCTTCTCTGTTCATTAGTACCAATAACTTTGATTGCATTTCTGTGGCTCTGTGTCCTTTGGAGGATCTCAAAGCAGGAAGGAATACCTACCCCACAACAAGAACACAGTTTTAGGAGATCAAAAATAACTTAGAAAACTGAAATTTAGGCAGGGTACAAACACAACATGGTGAAAGCAAACTGTGTGTCGGACCCTGAGCTCTCAAAAGAGGCCCAGATCTTTATCTTACACCTTTCACAAAATACAGGGATCTAAACCTTAAGATTATAATCCTAGAATGGTTAGAGTTGGAAGATCATTGAGTTCCAACCTCCCTGCCATGTGCAGGGACACCTTCCACCACACCAGGTTGCTCCAAGTCCCATCCAGCCTGGCCTTGAACCCTTCCAGAGGTGGGGCAGCCACACCTTCTCTATTCCAGGGTTTCACCACCCTCACAGTAAAGAATTTCTTGCTAGTATCTAATATAAATCTCCCTTCTTTCAATTTAAAACCATTACCCCTCATCCTATTGCTACACTCCCTGAAAAGAATCCCTCTCCAGCTCTCCTGGAGCTCCCTTCAGATCCTGGAAGGCTGCTCCAAGGTCTCCCCGGAGCCTTCTCTTCTCCAGGCTGAACAGCCCCAGCTCTCTCAGCCTGTCCTCACAGCAGAGGTGCTCCAGCCCTCTGAGCATCTTGGTGGCCCTCCGCTGGACCCATTCCAACAGGTCCATGTCCTTCGTTTGTTGAGGACTCCAAAACTGGACACAGTGCTCCAGATGGGGTCTCACAAGAGCAGAGTGGAGGGGTGAAGATTCCCCACACCATGTTGAGTATGCAGGAAGGGAATAAGAAATACACGTGGCTTACATGAGGAACATTGTGTTCCTCTCCTCTGTGACTATGAGCAAATTATTTAGTCACTTGGTGACTGTTTTCTCCATCTGTGGAAGAGAATAATATTGAATGCTCACTTTGCCCACACATCATTACGTAAAAAACTGGTTTAAAAGGTACATTGTCAAGCATGGTAGCACCATCAGAAGTCTCATACTGGGAGTCACTCTCCCCAGATATTCATGCAAAGCAATGCCTTCCCAGAGCCAGGGGTTCTTTTTCCAGTTTGGACAGATTTGCATTATGGGTTAATTAAATTTTATCAAGGGCTTTCAGAATGTCACAGAAAAAGGCACTGCATAAATGGAAAGCCATTTTTAATAGTGCTGAGATGAGGCCAAGGAAAACAGATTTGGATCAGAACCTGTAGAGATCTAAGCCTTGGGGTGCTCGAATACTCTCATAATTGTAATTAATGAATGAGACTGCAAACATTTGTTTTTCAGACAGAACTATTACCTTGATATGAAATGCCTGAAATCACTTCAAAGCAAAATATTTAAGTTGTAAATATGTCAGAGCACACTGAAACGCATTTGAATTTAATCTCCCAAGTTGCGCTCTGCACTTAGCTCTTCTTGTACAGCTTTTATTATTCTAATCTTGATAAAGGCGCTCTGAGGTGAGAAACAGAGCTTAATAATTCACACTCGGTTGCAGAAGGCAGCACTCGGGCAAGGCTCTAGTTGTGAATTATTACACCTGAAGTCATGTCAGCCACAAACCCTCATCCCGGTGGTGGGAGAGGAGGCAATGGGGAAGGAAAAGGATGCTGCGAGGATGTAAATACGTTTTAAAAGACAACCCACCGCTCAGCCGTGCCTGTTTCAGGTGCCCTTCTGGCAGAAAAGAGCCCAGAGGGTGGGAAGAGAGGGGAGAGTGCAGGTGTAAGTCATAGAGGGAGAATTCAGTATCAAACTGCTGTGGGTTACATCAGCCTAGCAACTGTTTATGCAAACAATCTGGCTGACTCATTAAAGTACTGCTCTGATCAGCTATTAACTGTAACTGACAGATTAAGAGGAGAACAGCATGAGACAGATACTTCAGAAGTGAGAGCAAAACATACTGGGAGCTTAATCTATGTTTTAATTCCAGCACCCTGCTCCCCGCCCCCACCCCTCTCCTTCGTCGCAGCGGCTTCGCGTGGCATGTTTCATATTGTTTAGTGCATATCTTGGCGCCCACCTAGACAGCTTTGCATTCTCGGCAGCACCCGGTGGCACCCACATGTTCATTTGACATTCCAGGGAACCCATTGCAACAGCCACACATTCTTCCTCGCCTTTCTGAGGGCTCCTTAGATCACAGATGCTCCTGGTATCACCCACTGTGCTTCAATACTTCTCATGTCCCGTGCACATTCTTCAGGGTCTAATCCTTTCGAATAATAGCGCTTCCCTTCAGATGCTGCCTGATACCGATGAAAACAGGGCTGAGATAGATGCTTGCTCTTTTTCATTCCCCTAAGCTGATAGACAGGACTTGTCAAATGCAATCAAGAAAAAAATAGCTCAAAACCTGCTACTATTCTATTACATATTTCTTGTTCTCTGTGTCGCAGGGAAGTCCCAATCCTAAAGAATTCCTACCTTGAATCAGAAAAAATCGTATACACCGGGTTCTCACACAGCACACCATGAATTTGGGAACTCTTTACCACAAGAGGTTACAAAGTCCATGGGTAAAAAGGAATTTTAAGTGCCTGTAGACTAACACATACAAGAAAAGCCCACCTGAACTAGCAAACAAAACCTCTAGGTTGCCAGAAGTCAACACCACGTTCTGGCAACCTGTGAAGGTGTTGCTACTGACTTGAACTTGGAGCATCAGCTAGGTTCCTGCTAGGCTAGAAGCTGGCTGAGAAGGACCTTGAACGGAGCACAGCACAGCTGACCTTGCAGACAAACCTCACATAAGCATCATACTGTGCTAAAACCTGCACCATTTTTTGTACAGCACTCATCAAAGGCGGGAGGACAGCAAGAATTGGGCAAACCCAGGACCGCCTAAACTACTGACTGAAGCTTTGTCCTTCCCCTTTTCCAGCCTGGCTGGGCTCAATTTCAAAAGTGGAAACATCTAAATCCTCTCTATTTTTGGGCAGGGTGGGGCCCGACTGAGAAGCAAGCCTCAAGTAAACGCACCTTGGCACAACACAGGCCAAGCTCAGTGGTAGAAATTCTGTTTCTCTTTTAAAACCTCCACGCAGACCCCAGGTAGGTGGCACAGCATCATCCCTGGCTGCCTTATACCCTGAAGCCCATCAAACCCCGACCGCAGAAATCCTTGCCGGCCTCTGCCACGGTGTTGGGCTGATCCCCTTAAGCCCCTTTCCCTCTCCTGTGACAGGGAGGAGGCATCGTTAATAAGGCTATGCAGCAATTAGCCCTTAAGCCTGATATCCCATTAATAGCTGCCAACAGCCAGTGCCCAGCAAAGGGTGGAGAGGAGGTTAAGCATACAGTGATATTTCACCAATATTATATTCTGGTTTCAAGTGGCCTGCAGTGATTTTGGGAAAGGGGTGGGATCTCAGTACCTTGGGCTGCAATTTCCTCTCTTACTAGGAAACAGCCTCCGGTGTACATCCCACTCCCCTCCCCAACTTAAATAAGCAGCTTTGTGAATGATGGGGTGCACAGGCTGGTCACCATCTTGCCCATAAAGATTACCCAAAACACTCTATTTCCTGCAGAGATAAGAATATCTCCCATCTTTATAAGTTCCACATTGAAATCAATATGGTCTGCATTTAAAGCGCGCACACAAACACGCATCCATCTATCTGTCTCTCTATCTATATATACATACTGTATCCTAACCATATATATAGCATGCATTTCCACGTCGTGCAGGATTAAGTGCATATTTGCGCCGAGAAAGAAATAAATAAACAACCAGCAATTTCTCAATTTCTTCCTGCTGTGTGTCAGCGGTGAAAATTGCTTAGAAATAGGACTATTATAAATATTCTATATATAACCGCACATTGTGGAGGAGAAAGGGGGGAAAAGGGGAGAAGGTTTGTATGGCTGAAAAACCTGAATACAAAGGAGGGCATAGAAACATATCCAGCCATTTCCACCTCGCTGCTATTTATAGCCAGAGTGTTACGAGGTGTTTGTTTAAAGGGGCACCGGCGGAGTATGGGAGGACCTAGCCCTCCTTCAAGGAGGCATGCAAACAATATTCACTTGGCAAAAGAAAGGCGTCCTAATCCGGCCTGAAAAATTGTGGTTGCTCTTGCTTTTTTCCCCTCTGTCTGTAAGAATTGGAGTTTTAAACTGTATTTGCTTCCTCATTAGCACTTTTATTCCTCTAGCCTGAGGAGGTGCCTCACTGGTTTTGGGGTCGGGCCTCAAGTTGAAAAGAGAAGAAACGGGGAAATTAGCGAACATTCCTGCCACCACCCTTCCCAAATTTCCCTTCTTTACAGCAGGCATTGGCAAGGGAGTCAAATTTCAAAATGTTCTGGTTAGCTCCACAGTTGGTCGAAAGTAAAAATGAAAAATATTCACTCCAACACTGCCAATTCTTCTGTGAATGTATTTAGTTTTGAAATTCAGTAGAAATATTGAAATAATTGGGATGAAAAATTCAACCAGCTCCTCAGAGAATACTTTGCTTCTGAAGAGTTATAGTACAAACCCCTGAAGAGCTCTCTATTGTTCCCTTGTGAGATGCCATATGGAGTAGGAGGGGTGGGAACTCAAGGGAAGAGTTATGACAATGAAAACAAAAACATAAATAAAATAAAGGAAGTTCTGTGTTCTCTGCGGGGACATGACTAAGGACTCACCAGTCCAGCCACAAGAAATTTCTGCTCCTTGAGCAGCACAGGGCAAAGATGGCAACAGCACGGGAGGGTTCTTCTCTCAGCCCTGAGAGCCTTTACAGAAAATGTGGAGACCAGCAAGTGAATGAGCATCCCCACAGGCCCTCAGGCTGACTTGGCCATGCTCTAGTCAGCACTTTGCCAGCTCAGCCCCACTGGCCAGACGAGTTCTGGGTGTTTTTATTCATAATAGGGAATTGCGGCTGCCCCGTGACAAGAATAAGATGTTCTCCCACACTCCTGCTTTGGGAAGAGGTTGAATCAGGCACCCTGATTCATGAACGTGGCCATCGCTGGAGTGAGGAGCTGCTGCCGCCTGTCTTGCAGCTCGGCATAAAGGGCAAACCCATTTTTTGCTCTCCTAAAAGCCTGCAGAGACAGCGAGGGCCAAGGAGCTCCCTCATAAGGCTGCTCTGTTGGAGACCCTGAAGTATTTCCAGTCTCAACGTGCTCTTGAAGAGCGGGGTCCTTATGAAGCTCTCCGGCCCATTAACTCCTACCTCACAGGCACGAAATTTGCTGACAGCCCTGTTGACGCCAGCAGAAAACACGTTGGCAATAAAAACACCCATTTTCAAACCCACAAGAACTGCAATATGGTAATGAGCATCTCGGTTCACTTTTAAGAGGCTATCTGTTTTTCTAATTGCAACTGATGGCTTTTTTTTTTTCTTAAATAAGCTTATAAAACCTATCTGGAAAGAAAACGTAGGGCCTTGGTCTCCTCTTGCTTAACCCAGTGCAAACTGGGAGGGAATGGAGCATGGCGGGGGATTCAGGGTAGCATTAATGGGAGATGAAAACACCAAACCCCACCAAAACACCATACCTGGCAGAAAACAACCCATGCAGGAACCCCATCCCTTCCTGCAGAGAACCTGGGGACTCCTGGGGGAGGGGGTCAGGCAGCACCCTCCATCCCTTCCTTCTTCCCAAAACTTTGGCTACACCCAGGATTTTATTAAGGCTACTGGGTTGCTAATTCTACCAGCCTTGTTTTCTGTCTCCCAACGGGCTTGTTGACACACAAAAGTTGTCCTGCTTTGGCTCCATGATAGGGGCTGGAAATATAGTGAAGGCATGCCTATGGGCAGGGGACGGGGTGGCAGTGGTATAAATTACTTTTACTGTTACTGTTTTGGTAAAAACAATGCTCACGTCTATATAAAAACTGCAAAGAAGTCTAGCCATAAAAACAACAGCTATCGGATTCTGTGCTTAATTATATGTTTTAATTGTTTAACTGCAGGGGCACTCGGCAGTCATAAATATACACACTTTAAAAAAAAAAAAGGACTTGAAAGAAGTTGAATCAATCTGAGAAAATAAAATATCATCCTACGAAATGCTTGATATATTGTTACTTTGATAAGTTCAAACAAGTGTGACTCACTATACAACCATTCTATCAGTTCTGAACAAAAAACTGCATGGGATTATTATGCTTTTAATCCAAAGAGCTGGGTATTTGGAATTCCTCAAGCCCTTTGTGGTGTCATATTAGCTAGGCCAGTCTCTCATGAAAAGAATGTATTGTTGAATAGAGTTGAGTCCGGATCTCTGCTCCATTGGGTTGATAAAATGGCAGTTGATTTAAAAAGAACCAGCTTGTCTGGAGAAAGGATTAGCAGATTAAGAGACTGCATGTAATTTTTTTTTATGTAATGTAAAGTTACATTTCATAACTAAAAGGGATTAATTAAAACGTTAATAGAAGGAGAGATGTTATTTTTCCAGGGACAAATGCCTCACCACACATATGAACATTCACTTTAGCTGCTGCTTCAACACTAGGAAACAAAATGCTGTTCTCTGCCAGTAAGAGTTGACACAGAAAAGAAAGACAAGAGGGTTGTGTGGTGGCTCAGCATTTTATTTTCCTGTTGCACTAATCTAGATTTCAAAACAGAAAAGTTTTCCCTGTGCAGCTATAGAGATACCTATAAACACAAGCACTCACATATTTTATCCCAATCCTGTTTACTCGCATAGAAGAATAGAGCAAAAACTATGTTGTCCGATACATTTTTGTTCTAATACGATGCCTTTCTTTCTTTCTGTGCTTTGTTCCTGCTTTTTATTTAGAGATCTGATTCTGCTTCCCTGCGTGTACATTCTTCAGTGAGTTAATAACAGTTTTGCAGCAGGGAAAGGTCCTGTTCTGTAGCAGTAATTTGCAGGAAAGTTGCAAACCTCAGCCATAAATGCCCTACCTGAGTACAGTTTTAGGACTGTTTATACTAAAAAGTTCAAAGCAAATCACCCCAGGAGGAGGTGGCAAGAAGCTGTCAAATTTACTGCCTGTGTCACCAAGTTTCAGCTCATCTTAAAATCCTGGGTTGGGGCTTCGCTGTTTTGTTCTTGCTTTCTTTTCTTTCCTAGGGATGAATTTTTGGCTCTTGAATTTTGGACTCCCCAGGTTTCTTTGACGCTTTTGTGAAGCGATCTGGGGGTGCTGAGCAAATCTGGGCTGGAGGAGGAGGCACCCAGCAGGGTCGAGGGGCTGCTGGGGAGGTGGCCAGGGCTAGCACTGCAGGTAGCCCCCAGCCCCTGCACCCCACAGGCATCCCCTGCACCCCCAGGACACCTCCTCTCTTCCCCTGCCCTCCACCTTAGCTGAGGATGGGCTTCATCTCAGACTGGACAAATGCTACTTGTCTGCTTCATTAAAAAAAAAAAGTCATAAATCAAAATTCATCGTTATTTTCAATCCTTTCCCAAGTGGGCAAATAATTTGAAAATTGTGCATTTGAGTCGCATCCTCCCTATTAAGAATAACCACAAATAATCTCCCTCAGTCTGTCATTTATTGCTAGCACTTAAATATACCTGTGCAATAAATTTTAATTGAGTGTTATAAACTTGTTCGATTACTGCCTTAAGCGCCTGTGTGCAGATGTGCACTGATGGTCCCGTATTGCAACTAGGAGGAATTTCAATTCCCTCCTAAACTACCCATCCTTTCACAAAAATCTGGACGATGTGACAGCATGCATAATAAAAACTAGGCGTTGCCACTTCTATTTAGACCAATGGCTAACCTGTTACAGGGATAATCACATTTTTTTCCGAAGAAAGCACATCTCTCCTCTTGGACCACAACGGAAAACCTTAATGAGGAAGTTTCTCTGCGCTCCTTCCCTCAGTCGCTGTTTAAATTGTGCCCCAAAGTAGGAGGGTTGGTGCTGGTTCCTTTCTAAGAATAGCATCCCACCCATTTTACTGCAGATGTTTCCATTCACTGTACAAACGTTCAATGAATTTTTCAATCCCACCAGATTCCTGGCCTCAGCCATGTCAAGAGACAAAGAACTCCACAGGTTTTTGTAAACTGTACAAAACCCACTTCTTTTTAACCGTTTTCAATGTACGGCAATTCACCTTCTCTGCTCCTTTTATTATTTACTTCTATGTTCCCTCATCTGAACAATCTCTTTCAAGAAATTATTCTTTTGAGAACTTTTGCAGGCATCTAATTATGCCCCTTGTCCGTCTCCCAGCTGTTTCTATTTATTCCGTATCCTACTTGCGTAGGAGTGACCAATAGTCATGGGACACTGATATAATATCTTTATATTTTCAATATCATGTTCCATACTACTTGGGTTTTTTTCCTACCACTTCACTGATGTTTTTCTTAGCCACTGCTGTAGACTGAACAGTGATACCATTGAACTGTTCCGTTACAGACCTCTTTTTTTCCCCCTTCAGTGACAACTTAGATAGATAGGGGCTGTCCAAAAGCCCTTTTGAAGAGTCCCTTGGAGTTGTCAGCCAGGAATTTCCACCCTGCCCCTCAGGTTTCCCTTTTACTGTGTAGGGTTCCATTAAAACCATTCAGCCACCCCCAGCTTAGCCCAAATCAGCTTTTCCTGTCGTAGTTTTCACTTTTCCAACGTAATGGTAAATATATTTAAGCAACTACAAAACCCTAGGCACGACACTGATTTTTTTGCCATGTTAAACACAGACCATTTACTTCCCATTTCGGGATGAGGGTACCGGGATGGGGGGAGCTTTTTACTCCCATCTAATCCACAGTAGTGCTTTACCAGTCACCCCTTGGGTTCTTGGTTTCCTTAGTAGCCCCTTGTTAGGGACTTTGTCTGAAGACTTTCTGCATGTCTATATAAATTATGTCAACCAGTTCTCCTTTATTCACCGGTTTGTTGACCTCTTCCCAAGTGTCTGTTATAGAGACGTGAATTTCCTTTACATGGGTCCGTCTGTATCATATCGAGTAGTTGTTACCCAATTCTATTTTAAATAATCTCTTCATTCAGCCTGCCCAGCGCTTAATTAAGCCTTGCTGATTTGCAATATGCAGGATGAACATTTCCAAAGAGGCAGCTTTTGCTGGCTTCTTCTAGAGCAGCTGATTTGAGCAGGATTATCACTTTTTTGGGTGTTTCCCCCCCCCCTCCCCCCCATATCTCAGTCACATCTTTCACAAATCACAAGTACATGATTTTTGGTCTTTGTAGCTTCTTGCTCTTTTACTTTTCATACCAGGGCAGCAGACAGGAGCCATAACCCAGGCCTCCACGGTGTTGAACCCTGCACAAAAGTAAACTAAAAGATACCGACCATCTCATCCCTTCATCGTTGCATCTCGGGACTTCCTTCCCTATCACTGCATTGTGTCTTCCCCTCCTATCCACTGTCATTAGAGTGAGTAAATAGCTTTTATTTGTCTGCAATATTGTGATTTTCCTTGAGTGTTCTTCTAACCTTCCTCAAGTGTAACAAGTATTTCCTTTGCAGCCCCACTGTTTCTAGCAAAATCAATAAATTCTCCACGAGTTGTTTGCGTCTTTATGTGTTCTTCAAATTCCCCATTAGCCTGCCTAATTTCCATCTTGTATTTTAGCCAGTATTGTTTATATCCTATTCTGCTAGCGTCACTAGGGCTGTTTCTCCCATTTTCTGGTGATATTTGTACCGTGAAAAGCACAGTCTGATGGGATTATTACCCCTCTTTAAAGTGCTGCTGAAGTATAAGGGATGGCTGGCTGACAGTATTAACGCTACATCCAAATTGTCTGGCACAATCCAATGCAGAGAGATGGTGGAGAAGTGCAAAGTAACAGTGAAAATTTGTGGATTATTCATTAGATCAGTCCTCCCTTTATCACATAACCTGTAGGAGTCAGATTTCTGCCGTCTTGGAGCCAGAATAGCGGCAGTAACCTTAGGGTTAAAGCTTTCTCCAGCTCTGCACAGCACCACGATAGGGCTTCGGCATATCCTTGTATCATTTTATGCAAGCCAGACAAGGTGATTTATAAGTTATTCTCCCTGAGCTTCAATTAATTTCACTTAGGACATTTTCACAGTTGTACAATAAATGTTTAAATTAAGACATTTCCCTGCTCCCCACCCTGCCATGGAATGGAACTGAATATTAACTGGTTATTGGGTGCCATTCATGGCCTGTGCAATTACAGATAAGAACATCGATCTGGCAGGAAAACAAATTGGCTCTTAAAAGAGGGTGGTTTGGATCTGACAGGTTAAGATGATTAGGCATCTCTCTAATGGATTCTGTATATTACTCCTGGATACAGGCAGGAAGCAGACTGTCCACCCCACTCCTGGGTACCAGAAAATTACCTGCCCTCGTCCAGGAAACTCAACTTGCAAATTACCTACTGGGTTTCAGGTCGGTTGTTTGCTACCTAAATTAACCCTCTTGGTTATCCTGCTGCAGTGGAAGTCTACAGTACTGTGTAGATAAAGCAATATTTTCAGGGAAATTTAAAGCAAGTGACACTATCTAATGACTGATGTGAAGTCAGGGACACCATCATCTGGTTGGATTCTCAAGAAGAGAGAGGACTCGGCAACAGTTTTCATGCACACGGACAAACAGACAGGTCTGACAGGGCTCTGGAGGATCTGTCACTACCTTAGAATTTAGAGAAGGGCATCACTGCAGTCGTGTGAGAGAGAAATCAGAAGTATTTACGCTTCCTCTATCTCTTCCTTGGACTGCAGCAAATCATGTACCCCGTCTTTGTCCCACTTCTCTTCAGGGAGCGATGTCACAGCAGAGGCAGGTATTTACCAGGAAAGATGGACATTGTCAGGAAAATCAGAGTTTTGTGAAAAGTGCTAGCTTGCAAAAACCCAAGTATTTTCCATTTTTTTCCTGCAAATGTGACATATCCCAGGGAACCCTCTCTGTTTTCCAAGTATAACCCTGGAGAGCCACTAAAGTCTCCAACTCCCAGGCTGAAGAAACCCACCAACAAAGCTGACCCAGCAGACTGCTTAGATCTTAGAAGCCAGAATCTATGGAGCTACCCTTGGCACTATTTCCAAATAAGGGAGGACACTAGACTCTGGGATTTGTATTCCCTCATAAAGGATGAAATCACCAAAATACAAAAAAAACCCAAACCAAATACACTTCTGGGAACCTAAATTACCATCCTCCTCTCAGATTGTAACAAAAAAAGCAATTGTGACTGTATATATTTATATATTTCCTAGAAAAGTGAGACCCTGCAGCTTTCAAAAAACCTAAATACTTGTACCTTGTCTTTAGGAGAAACTCAGTAAAGTGCAAGCTCAAGCACGGCCACCAGCAGCTGTACCCAGACGAAAACATACCCGGCACTGAGTTTCCTCTGGCCAGAGAAGGGACACAACAAAGATTGGTCTGAAAATAACCGCACAACTCTTGGGACAATCAATTCCAAGCATTTCTTGTCTTCAGAAAGGTCACTAGTCATGTTATTAATGTGTGACAAATACAGGCTACAGATTTCCTTGGCAATTGCTGCCTGGTCTAGGTTTTCATTTCCCCGCAGAGCAGAGGTGTCTTCCCACTGGTGAATATTNCCACCCACCCCTCTCTCCAGTCTCCATTGGATTAGCAATACAGTCAGCAAAACTGTTGCTATTTTGATTTTGATGATAGTCATAATGAAGCATGACTCGTCAGAGGGGAGCATGAATTCCCGTGACACCAGATATTCAGCAATCTCACTTCAGCACATCAGGATTCAAACTCCTTGTGGGGAGAAACATCATGGAGAAAAACAAACCAACAGAGAAATCGAACATCATCAAATTGTAACTTTCTACTGCTTGAAGTTTATTATCAAACTTCAAGCAAGTCAAATAGCTTGAATTGGATTTATAACCTTTTCACATCCTTTGCAAGATAATTTGCTGGACTTCAAGTATTAGCCTCTCCTAGAGTAAAAAATACAAAAGGTTTGACTTTTTTTCCCCCTACATTCATATTTTTTAAATGAGAAATGTCTTCTGTTTGGGAAAACAGTAAGAAGATGAAAAAGAATGAGGAAATATGAAAAATAACTATTCTCTATCCCTTCTCTCATTTTTATGAGCAATCTTACTCGGAGTGTCAGGAAGCCTAATGAAGTTGCTAATACAAAGAGATTCTGATTTTTTCTCTAGATTCCTCCCCTGCGTTGTGGGCCATCTGTAGCTACAATGGAGAGACATTTTCCACTCAGTTAATCCAGAGACTAAACCTTCCCAAACTCTCTACATGTTTTGTGTTAAGAATACATTGTGAGATCCCATTATCGGTGCAGCTTGAGATACTGCAGTGACATAAAATCTTGCAGATAATACAAGCTGAGCTGCATTCAGAAGGCACCTGATAAAACCAGCAGAAATTCAGAAAATCAACTTTTTTAACCNGCATTTCTTGTCTTCAGAAAGGTCACTAGTCATGTTATTAATGTGTGACAAATACAGGCTACAGATTTCCTTGGCAATTGCTGCCTGGTCTAGGTTTTCATTTCCCCGCAGAGCAGAGGTGTCTTCCCACTGGTGAATATTCTGTCATGGAGGTATGACCCTTTTACTGGAAAAGCTTGAGAAATTAAATGAAAATCACCCCAGACATCTTAGTAACAGCGCTCCCAAGGCCCAAGAATGGTGTTTACATACAGATGTCTAAGTGGTGGTGGTCCCGATAGCATCAAGTGTCCCACTTCAACCTGGACAGAATTATACACACACATGGCTTTCTATCCAGGATAAATTTGGCCCAGTCTGGCAATTATATCATACGGAGAATTGAGTTTCTTGATCATGGCACAAGGCTTTAATTTGATAACTTAATCTTATACAGGAAGATATCCTGTTCCCTACTAAGTGACATTATCACTGCTATGCTTTCTCTCTGCCCACCCNTACAAAAGGTTTGACTTTTTTTCCCCCTACATTCATATTTTTTAAATGAGAAATGTCTTCTGTTTGGGAAAACAGTAAGAAGATGAAAAAGAATGAGGAAATATGAAAAATAACTATTCTCTATCCCTTCTCTCATTTTTATGAGCAATCTTACTCGGAGTGTCAGGAAGCCTAATGAAGTTGCTAATACAAAGAGATTCTGATTTTTTCTCTAGATTCCTCCCCTGCGTTGTGGGCCATCTGTAGCTACAATGGAGAGACATTTTCCACTCAGTTAATCCAGAGACTAAACCTTCCCAAACTCTCTACATGTTTTGTGTTAAGAATACATTGTGAGATCCCATTATCGGTGCAGCTTGAGATACTGCAGTGACATAAAATCTTGCAGATAATACAAGCTGAGCTGCATTCAGAAGGCACCTGATAAAACCAGCAGAAATTCAGAAAATCAACTTTTTTAACCGAATGACCTCCTCATCCCTCACCAAATCTATGTCTACTTCTTGACTTTTTATGAGCAGTTTGGCTTTAGACTCAATCCAAAGCCCCTGAAATCATCTGAAAGATTCCTATTGACCTCAACAAGCTCAACATCAATCCCGAAAACTACAAAGGAGCTGTTGCATCTTTAAAATACGAAGATGAGATTTGTGCCAAAAACTTTTCATAGGTACAGCTGCCACTCGTCCCTTGATACTTCCGTGGTGCTCTGGAAACTGACTGCAGCATTTGACCATAAATCGCTATCTTGTCCTCAGTGGTAAACCCATATTTAATCAGTATCTGATTCTGCTCTAGTAAAACCAGTGGTAGATTTGCCAAAGAGGTGAATGGGAGGAGGATCAAACCCTTACGAACACCGTTTGTTAAGTCTTTCGACTCAGCAATGCAGCATGTGCCATTCTAAAGAAATGGCTGTGGCAAAATATATAAACAAAGCAGTTTTAGCACAGAATAATCAAAAGGAAAGACAGATTGTAAATTTTAGGAGTGAAATGCGATCATGATAAAAACCACAAATGGACCCAAAAGGGGTTGTGGCAATTTCAGCCAGATCCATTAAAATGTGTCCACAGTAGTACAGCTTTAGGACTGTGCTGAGCTGGGCTTTAAATGTGTAAACCACCCTATAGGGCTACACGAGATGAGGGTCTTGGCTCATCAGGGCAGAACGAGTTCCAAATAACCACCCGAGTACCCTGTGATACCCATTGGGACCTCTCTGATGTGCACCACAGAGCTTCCAAGCTCCCCTTGCACAACTTCAGCGTCACTGCTAGGAGCGCAGTTATTCCTTCCTCAGATTAAGTCCAAATTGAGCCTAATAGTTACCCAATTTATTTATGTTTTTTAATTGAGCTGGTCCATCTATATAAGTAGATTCAGTACTCGTGAAAGCAGGCCTATTGATCAAAGCTGACCTATTTTCTTGGTCCACCCACCGATAATGCACCACGCAGCAGCATCAACACAAACCTACACCACCCTGCTCCATCGATACCCCTCGTTTGCCCCAGCCATGGCAAGATGCACGTGCAGTGTTCTAGGCCCATCCAGCCATTGATCTTATTAATAAAATTGTCAATGGGAATAGAGGGGTAAATTGTTATCAATTGCAGAGACAGCTTTTGGAACACAGACACACATCCTAGGCTGTGCCGACGGCAGCCACTCATCTTTCATAGGCCATAGAGCAGCCAGCCAGCGAGAGCTCCCTTTGGCTGCAATTCTGCATATTCAGATGAAGACGGTAGAAATCACACCTAGTGGCTGTTTATCCACTGTTTACCACCCTAGTACCTGAGCACTGCAAGAGAGTTTAAAAAAATCAAACCTATTCCACACATCTTGATGAAGAAAAAGGCGATTAACTTCTTATAACAGAATCAGGCAGAAGCACACAAAGAGACTCAACAATTACACAGAAAAGCCAGGGTCAGAATTCAGGTCTCATAAAATATAAGCTAGAGTTTCAGTGTTTTTCTCCTTAGTCCATCCAATGTCCTTTTTTTAACAGGGAAACACTAGGGGAAAACACAAGGCTGTTCAGTGGAAAAGCTGTCCAGCTTCACAGCCCTGTTCCAGGCCTCATGAACATCCAAGCCTTCTTTAATATATTTCTTTATTGAAAGCCAGTACCCATATTCTGAGGAATTGGAGTCAACATTCTGTGTGACACTCTTTCTTCCGAAATAATATTGCAGAAATTCGGTATTTATCAGAAGAGATTAATTGAATCCCAACAGTACTGTACATCAAATGAAGGAACAGGGCCCCTATTTATCTCTTAAAGTTCTGAAAATGAAAAACATCTAATCACTAGTTCCCTTTGATGAATGCCTCATTGTTCGCCTCTACGGAGAGGCATTTCATATGGCACTGGCAATACAGTGTGGCTGGGGAGGGCTGAATAGGGGGGGGGTTTACAAGATTGCTTTGAGAATTTAAGTATAATTACATTTACGTCCAAGCAGAAAGTGTAAGTTCCATGCTACAGTATTTGCTCTTTTTTTACCCCCCCCCTTCCCTCCCAAAGAGAGAAAAAAAAATGTTTCTAAGGCGGAGCGAGCGGAAACTAATACAATTAAATACTTTGCTTTGCCTGCCAAGGACATTTGACTGCTACTGTGCTACATCAGGTATGTAATGAAAGGCAAATGACAACGAATCTTAATGTGGTAGGGAGCTTGGGTAACTGTAGTTTTATGTCAGGGATAGCTTGCTAGAGAAAAGCTGCATTGTATCTAGGATTAGCAGAACTGCAGGATTTCATTAATGACCGAACAGCTTTTTAGCAAAACAAAGATAGTTAGGGAGTAAAAAGAGAACATGACTAGAATGTGTACCACTAATTGGAAATGTATATTATCTTCACTTTGCTAGGGAGGAGGAGGCACCGGGGTGGCTTCGCATTGTCATCTGGAGAATGTCAATTTGTACAAAAGTTTTTCCCAGATTGGGATGCTGGACTACGGAGGCAGCAACAGTTGGAACTGACCGGCTTTAAAGCAGACACATTTAACAGGAAACATGCTGGAGTCAGATGGGAAACGGGTTCCCATCCTGCCAGCGGTGGAGGTTGCAAATCTCCACCTCCTCGCCCTCCTGAACCAAGAAGAAAGGGACAACCTCAGCAGGTTTCGCGCACAGATTGGATTTCTGCCTTTTCAAAAAAACATTCCTCTCTTTTCAAACTATAAATTACATTTGCAAAACGGAGCGGCCTTTCAGACCAGAAAAGTAGACTTCCTCTTGGACAGCTACGCTTTTTTTTTCAACCTCGTCAGCAACACTTTCTCACAGGCAGCTTCACTTCCAGTAAGTCATCATGTTCATTTGCAAAACAAACTTCTCTGGAAAACGACAACTCTCATTCTACATCTACGGTGCCTTGCAAAATCTATGAAAACCAGCAGGAATTTCTGCACCGGTCATCCTGCGCTGAGCTTAGTACTGGCCTACATTTCTCAGGCTTTAATTCAGTCAGAGATTTTTTCTTCCCCCCACCTCCCCCAAAACCTACAGAAAATGCAAAGTGTCTGTGGTTGCATCCAGCAACTGTTTACAGTGAGAAAAATAAATGGGGAAGAGGAACAAATCCCCCTATTTTTGCAAAACCTGCAATTATTAATGGGACGGATCCTCCTTGTACACTAAGCTGCCTTTGCAGGGCTTGGGGGTGTGAAATTTACACCCACTCAGCTGCTTTTCTACATGGTCAAAGTGGTGTAAA
Source organism: Thinocorus orbignyianus (assembly GCA_013400375.1). Lineage (NCBI taxonomy): Eukaryota > Metazoa > Chordata > Aves > Ciconiiformes > Thinocoridae > Thinocorus > Thinocorus orbignyianus. The sequence goes on from VXBW01001797.1 coordinate 148,879, forward strand.
ATAGCTCAAGTCAAATGACAATTAAGCTTATTACTTGAGACAGCTTTTTTTTTTTTTTTTAAACTGCTTGCCCTTGACCACTAGGCATAAGGGAGGGGGGAAGGGAAAAGGCGAGGAGGGGGAGGGAAGAGAGACTCCTTAAGACAATTTTGAAACAGTCCAGTACTTTCCCGATCACTTTGCAAAGTTGAAATATGATTACAACCTTTTTGCATACAGAAAGAACCCATTTAAATGAAAAATTAGCTGCCTTAACAGGTCAAGCACATAGTTACATTAATGTTGTGTAGAACAATAAATCAACTTCGATCCCCAATTGAAAAAATGCTAATTTAGTTCAGTGATTCACTGATTGTACTTCCCGTGCGCCCCGGCGATAGAAATCTTTTCTTTTTATTTAATGCGAGACAGTGATTTGACGGCCCTCCTAATGGTGCTTGCAGACTATCAGCATTTCAGTGGAATTCTGATCATGGTTTTAATATTCCATGCAGCTTTGCCCCCTCTGATTTCATGCTGAAACATTAACAAGAGCTGACACTGGAGATTAGAAGCAGACAGCTGGAATGCCAGGTCTTTGTTGCAGCATGGACATGAGCCAACATCGTTCAACCGCAGCCAAGAGGGACCTGGGAAAGTCTTCTTAAGAAGGGGAGGTAGAAAGGGGGAGACAAGGTAGTTTACTGAAGGGCATATACAAGTAGATAATTGCAGAGTCCTTTCATCTCTTAAAGCCAAATTCTAATCAATCCTGGTTTATTAAGGGGAAAGAAGGTCATTAAAGGTAAATTTTGCACGGGGGTGGGGGGGTGCAGGAAAAAAAATTCACCATTTAAACTCGGCAAACATAAAAGTTTGCATAGAAAGCAACTGCATGTCCACAGCCACCTCTAATTTGTCTGCCTAACAGTCGTGATTATTTGCAGTGCTTCTATTTGAAAATGCAGTGCTGGTCTCCTTTTTTTTAAAAAAAAAAAAGGTTTAATCCACTTAGTTCCAGGTGAATAAATTGAGAAATAAAACTGGATTTATGTGCTGGTGCAGTGTGCAAACTGTAAATTCCCAGGCAAAAAGGAGGAGGTAGTATAACATAACATTCTTCTGTCTAATAAATTGTTTCCTGAGAACAGAAACCTAATAAAGATACATAATTTCATCCAAACCATGAAGCAACTCTTATTCTTCACACATTCTTCAGAGAGAAACTTGGGGAGAAGACAAGGGATGCTCTATGGCAAAGCTATTTTGTGTTTATTGGGTGTGTGTGTGTGTGTCTTTTAAATATGAACTCCAGAAGTGTAAAAGTGTTAAAGGACACACAGCGCAGACAGATATTCAGACAAACCCTGGCTGTGATAAATTCAAATTAATAAGCCAAGAAAGAAATTTGAAACGAAGGCAGGACCGGGGCAGGCTTCTGGGGAAGAAGCTTATCACTGTAAATTATATACCTGGAACAATGCAGTAGCCCAAGGAGCAGGGCTCCCTGGGGCTGGGCTTGAGCAAGTGGTTTATCCCATCTTGACCCACCATGCAGCCATGGGCAAGTCACTTAATTTCTGCATCGCCCCTTCAAGCTTTCTCCTCTCTCAACACATGAACTTGCTCATTTCTAGAGCAAGCCTTGACGGCTTTGCTTCTCCCAGCTGGAGCACACAGCAACACCCATCATTTCCCAAAACAACCCTCTCTCTGTCACTGCAGTTATCAGTTGTTATGAAACCAACTCAGCTCGTCGTACCCAAACACATTGGAGCTTGCAGGCTGAAAAGCAAGGACAGATGCAGGAGGGCGAGGTGCAGACCAAGGACCTGGTCCCAGTCCTGCAGGAGTTCCTGCCTGAGGGCAAACACGTCCAGACACGGGTCCTCTCCACTCCAGTGACTTTGTGCTCAGGGAGAGGGGTTCACCAGCACAGGGATCTGTACAGAGCGGGGACTGGAGTGATTAATGTGATGGCTGGCCTTTTATTTACTTATTTAATAATTCCCATCTGCCCCTCTCACCAGCCATTCCTAGTTCCCTTCCTTTTCAATCTTGCAGAGACGCAGAATAATAAACAAAGGGGAAATATTTGCACTAATAATCAAAAGGTGATCTACAGACTCAAAATATTAGTAAAGACTGTGTGAATGGAAGGCATTCTGTTTAATACGTTTCCCTTATACATTTCTTTCCACCAAAGGCATAAAACTACTTCCTGAAAATGATTTACAATTACCTTCTGCCTCCTTTGATTTCTGTACAAGCCTGGAACAACTCTCCAAGCTCTGTAGAGTCCACCCAGGTTTACAAATCCCACTGTTAATTATTAATCCTCAGAGCAGCACCTACCAGCTCAGTAACACAAGCCTAGCAGGGTCTGCAGGACAGACAGGTAAACTGAGGCACAGAGAGGAGTAAGTCTCACCAGCAAGGACGCAGGCTCTCAGGTCCCTGACCAATTGCAAGAGGCAGTTTATTGCCTTATGGATGAGTTTCTTCCTCTGGCTGATGACCCTCACTTTAAAAAAATAAAAGGAAAAAATAGAAAACATACACTTGATGAATTTGCCTGGCTTGGTAACAGACTTTTATGCTTATCTCTAGTAGATTGAATGGCCTTTCGGTATCTAGTGTTGTCTTCTCATGAACATACCAGTGGAGTGCCAGCGTTGAGCAATCAAGGCATCTCTCTCTATTCTTTTTCCTAAATAGACAGCTCCTTCAGTCTATCACTGGAAGACACTTCCTTCACCCCTCAAACTACTTCTGCAGCTCTTTATAAAAACAATGTTCACATCACAACTATCTACAGCACCGGTCCCTGGCATGACTTTGTGTAAGGGTGGAAATACCCTTCCTCTCACTACACCCTGCCTCCGCATCTGCCTCCTCAAAGGACTGCATGAGACCTTTAGGCAGAACCTCCTGTGACAGCCTGCGCTGAAGCAGTGTCCAGTCTGACCGCCACAGCCTTCCCAAATTCCATATCCCTTTGGAAGGCCTGCTTTGCCCTCCTGTGCAAAGTCAGTGTTGCGCTGACTTCCATGGGTTGTGGATGAGGGCTGGAGTCCCTGACCAGGGACAAACTAGAAATCTGTCAGCACAGGCACATTAGCAATATTTTTATGCCAGCAAAATGCCTATTTAATATCAATACAAATAGTTCAAACAGCTCTACACCTTGTTCTGGTCCAGTTCTGGCAAAGAAGCTCCATTGCTTGCCTCCCTGTAGGACCTTTCTGTGTCTCTCTGCTTGATGTAACTCCCCCTGGCATTATCCTTTCCACAAGCCACACAAAGCACCTTGTGATGTTCAGGCCCCTGTTTTGGGAAGCGCTTTGCTATGTAAATGCAAAACATTGTCATTGTGTAGTGCCTCCTGTTGTATCTGCTTTCCTTCTGTTAATTGATTCGTTGTTGTCTAGACTCATTACAAGGAGTGCCAAGGCTCAGCATCATTTACTTAGTAGCTAAGTCAATCTGGGAACCAAGTGGTAGGGCTCCAGATTGGATAAGGACGGTGTTCTTGCAGATGTAAGTGGCCTGGGAAGAGGAAAAATAAAAGCTGAACTAGGTAATGAACGGAAATGGAATGGCCATCATTGAATCCACGAATACCGTTGACCTTTCTCAGATTTACGTCATTATCTAAAGTTCACCAGAGACCTTCCATGCTTGTTGTCATTATTCCTCATTAGAAGTCACTCTAGAAACATTAACAAGCTTCTGAAACGCTTGGCTAATTGCTTTAATAAGGCAATATCAATACTAAGCGATAGTTCCCCTGATTAGATATAAGGCGGGGGCCCTGCAGGCTGTGTCTTCTTGGGTTATACATGCTGTGTTGGGAGGCCTGAGGGAGAAAAGAAAAAGACCTGACTCTCAGGGTAAAGCTCTCAAACTGGACATAAAGTGCTCTGATGTTGCAGATTGCAGCTATGTTTTAAATAACTGGGGCTACACCATGCCAGTCAATAGAGGATACGAACATTTTCTGGAAGATGACTGCATGGCCATTCCATCTAGAAATGCTTTGGCACGTGTGGGCAATCCAAATGTAGAACGGGAAGGCTGGTGAGCTTCCAAAGCAAGCCATTTCTTGTACAATTTAACGGAATAGATAAAACACATACATATATTTCTCTGGGCTTGGTCCTCAGCCAGCACAAACTAGCATAGCTCGGTTTTACTCCAGCAGAACATCTCCGATTCATAGGAGGTAGGCATCTTCTGAGCACTAATTGTGTCTTTTCGTGATAAAGCACATTATGGGAAAGCAAAGGTGGACCCCATGTGCAAACACATACATGTCAACGCAGTCACATCATCCCTCAAGTCACTTTGCAGTGGTGCTCAGAGCCCAGGATTAGGTTAAAGACAGAAATTGGACTGCACCGTTCCCCACCACCAGTGCTGGAAACAAGCAGATGAACCAGGGGAAGTGTCCTCCTGTATTCTGCTGCTCTCACGCTGGGTTGCATGTGGGAACATACTGTGCTTCCCATGAGCTGTCAGTCCAGCTCCTTTCACCGGTACTGGGTTTAGACATAAACATTTTATGACAAATACTTCTTTTCCCTGTGCTCCACCTCCACTCTCCCCAGTATGTGTCCCTAATTTCCATTAACACTCACAGGGTGTTTCCAGGGGAAGGCACAGTCCTTCAGAAGGTTCTGTCCCTCTGAGAATGAACCACTTGTGTGCTACCTGTTACCTATCCTGTCTTCAAAACGGAAGGATAAAACGGATACCAGGAACCCCTCTATCGACATTATTTGTCTGCAAACTCCTCATCAACTGTCATTTGCTGATTTGCATTCTATGAACAAACTTGGAATTATGTGAAAGGGGGGGAAAGGAAAAAAATATACATTCAACAACATCAATGCATATTTAATGAAGTTCAATAGCTCTAAACTTGCCCAGATCGATGTCAGTAGAGAAAGGCTGACTGTCCAAACCCAAATAACTTGGGGAAGATTGTATGGGGAGGCACAAACAACAGTTTGGGTGAATTAGGAGAGGCTCAGGCCTCCAACTGTTCCCAGCTCTGCTGTGAACTTCTGGAACGGCGAACAAAAGCAAAGAGTCCAAATCTAAAATGATGGTTTTGCAAAAGCATTCCATTTGACATTGCAGTCGCTTCTAAGGAGCCTTATTTTCCACGGTGAAAACAAGAGTAAAAGTGAAGCAGTGCACATGAGAGAGGGGTGGAGGGCACCTGGTCATCTCACATTCCTCTCACTTCTGTATGCATCATGTTATTAACTTTAATGGTGTGATTCTGTCTTTTGTGAGGGGAAAAAAGAGCAGAACCAGGGCATTAGAGAGCAGAAGAGATAGAGCAACTCATACTGCTTAATGGCAGCAACCAGGCAGCTTCATTAGAGGGGCAAAACCACCTTATTTCAGGAAGTGAAGAGTTCTAAAAGCTGGATATTTATATTTACTGTTTTCTATCCTCCTTCAGGGACTGGTACTAAAATGAGATACTTCTCTGAGGAAGTATCCAAGATGAGATACCTCCAGGATAGACACTGGCACTTCTGGAAAGTATTACAAGAAGGTGACAAGCTGAACATCAGCTTTGCCTGGTAGCTCTTGCTACCGATCCTTCCCACAGGCATCACCCAGAGCCTGAGCAGTCCTGCAGGACCAGGCTGTCTCCGAGGATCTGCCTGGCAGAAAGACACTTCTCCACTCTCCGTGGGACAAAACCTTCAGCTTTTTCAGCCGCAGAGACAACTTCGGCAATTAGTTCCGTGCTTTCCGAGACACAAATCTGCAGCGCATATAAAATGGAAACAATAGGGCCCTCCCAAAATAGACTGGATTTCATAACAAACTAAATACTGAACTATTGTCAAAGAGGGCTATTGTATAGGGCCATGGTAGAACATTTGGCTCCAATACTCAGTAGTGAGGGCCATGCCTGTTGCATTATAAAAAATGCTGTGGCATCAGTTTTCACTTTGGGATGGTGTTTACTCGGCAGATAAATCGCAGATAATTCCTCCAGCCATTCTGACAGCTTCAGCTGACCAACACATCCAAGTTCATGTTTCTCTACTAATGAAGAGAGCATATTTTTTTCCCCCTGTTTGTTTTCATTTGTCAAATCTCTATTAGCAACTTTCAGGGGGAAAAAAAGAAGTCGTAAATAAGTTCATGGACTGAGGAGAAGTTTTAATATTGATAAACTTGAAAAAAAAAGTGGAATATAAGACAGCTTTTTAAAATGAAATAAAGATAAAGTCTTCTTTTTTGTTTTTGGCAGGCCACCCTCTATCAGTAACCTCTTTCCAGGTTCTACAACTTGTACTAGCATTCTTCAGATCCAGTGGTCATAAACCAAATAGTCAGCAACTCCCTGCTAGACAACCTATCTGCTTTGCATTCAGCCTGGTGACAAGCATGTCAGAGGTAGACTTGGAGGAAGAGCATCACTTTCAAGGACAGCCTGCTGACATGAGATGCTCCCTGAGGCAAAGTGTTGCTGAACCTGATTATATACAAAACCAGTGGCTTCCAGGAACCTGGAACCACATCCAGAGCCAGTTGAAGTGCACCAAAAGATTCAGCAATAGCTGATTTTAAGGACTTTGGGGATTAACTCCTATATTTACAAATTTCCAGAAGCCAAAGAAGATAATTTTACCTCCCCAGTAATCCTAGATCTTGCTTACAACAACTGAACAAAGCCAAAAAAAAACGTCTCCAGGAGCTTTTTGTCTCTGGATGATCCTGGTCCATGAAATGAATTGCTCTGTTACTGATCTTGTTTGTGCAGCTACATTCTGGAAGTGAAATAGTTACCAAACTATTTAAAGTACTGTGTGTGGGGAGGATCAAACTGGCATTTTTGTTCATCAATTCAGATTAAAAATTTAATTTCATGGTACAATGAGCCCATACAGAGTTATATCTATTAGGGTCACCTATTTCTTGTACTTCAGCTTACTTTAGGTATTGATGACTGCAAAACTCTTTAGAAGATAAGAATCACAGCTTCAGACTTCTCAGCTCTCACAGTTTTAATGTTAGACACAACTTTCCTGACTCTCAAATATCTTGGACTTTATGTTTGCGAGTGAGGGGGGGAAAAATGAAACTCACTCGCTCTCTTTCTCTCTCAGTTGCTGCCTGGAATTTTTAAATAACGGAGATCTGGCTTTAATTGAGGCTTTCATTGTTTGAAAAGGAGCTACAAGTATTTCTAAACTAAAATATTTGCATAGTTTCTTGCTCACTCCGCTAAATCCTGAGAGGTGCTGGCCGTTTCACTGAACTGTCCCTTCTAGAGAACACAATTACTATCCTGTTGCTGTAATAGAAAAGATTTGAAGAAAGGTCTTCTGAATACATATTTAACATCTAAATGTTTTCCTTGCTGTCTTTGGGCCAAGTCCTTATTTGATTGTTACTCAAACAAAACTCCCATTCATGTCAAAGCAAGCCAGCCTTTCATTAGCTCAGGAATTTAGCAAATTTGTGGTTAGTGCATCCAGAAATGGGTAGCATTTAATTGATCAAATAAAATAATTGTTTCAGTGGTGAAAATCCCTTTTAAAAAAAGAAAAATGTGTGGCCATTTGGAAACACTTCAGAATAAACTCACAGTTTTAGCCAATCTTTTTTTTTCTTTAAAAAAAAAAAGAAAAAGAGAGAAAGATTTCTGGCTCTTGGGTGCTTATTCCTGGGCACTGGTGATTTTTGATATAGCATCCTAGACTCACAATAGACCTTGAAGAACAAGTCCTTGTAATGTTCCGATAGAGAGATGGGATCAAGCATAGGACACTGTGGTTTTGGAGGCAGATATTACTATCATCTTTGCTCTGCGTCATAAAGAATATAAAGAATCCTACATTTGTCTCTACTCCTGAATTCATTTTGGATTTAGTTTTAAGCATCTCGGAACAGGAACTGTTCCTGCTTGAGCACAATTTGCTTGACAAATGAATGCTGTCTCATTCTCCTCCTCGCTGTTACCTAGGTATGAACAAATACTCGGTTCAATTACTTTTTTCCAATAATTTTCAATTGCCTGGCACTGAAATGACTAGTCGGGGATTCTCCACTTCCTGGACTTCACACCCACCCTCCATAACTTTTTTTGGAGCTAAGCATCACACGTGTCCTTTCACAGGTGTTCCTGCCCCCATCTTCCACATGCTTTCAGAGAGAGCTGTTGACCATACCGAGATCGCACCAAGCAGTATGTAACTATTAGAGGATTAAATTCATCGAACCAACAGCATTTCTGACATCTGACTTTCCAACACCATCCAAAAACAAACCAAAAGAGGCACTGCATTCAAATTTTTCACTGTCGTGCAATATCATCACTCTTTCTTAGCTACACAGGAGATCAACTTCTCCCTTACATCTAGCGGGTTGTAGTTGAATGCTGAGTTGTGCTTAACTGCAAACAGTTCCTCGGAATTAAGGAGAACTAAAAGGATTACATGAGCAGACAGTCAGAAGTACCTTAGTTGCTTAGCAGCAACTAGAACAGGGAAAGAAAGCAATGGACAGGACAGGACCAGGCCAGTCAGGGTTACTTCCAGTTACCAGGGTCTGAAACACCAAAACTTTTATCTACCTCAGCATCATGCAACAGAGCTTGTGAGACATCTGCAGTAGAAAGGGAAAGTGAGAATAACCTAACCTGAAGCATACTTTGAATAACTGGCAATAACAGCCAATATCACAGAAAAAAAGCTCACTTTGTTTTAGCCTGTTATTTGAGGAAATAAATACATACATAGATAGATACATACTTGCCTACCTAGAAAATATTTAACTTCTACTGCAAGGCAAACAAAAGGTAGTGTTTTACACCGACTTAGATGAAATTTAAAACATACCCTCTTTCTGAAATGCTGTGCTAGAATCATGTGTGTGTGTGTGTCCACGCATGCATGCACGTATGTGCCTTGTACGCTTTAGTTATGGTAGAAGAGAAAATATGAAGCAGACCTCAGCAAGGTTTTGGAGCTGCTGGACCTGCATTTTCTCTTGTAAATCAAGAATGACTCGGCTGAAATTATGTTCTCAGACCTAGCAGCGTTAATCTCCATCCCTAATTGCTGTCATTCCACCCTGTCTGGGATTCCGTGCTCCAAAGGAGGGTAAATCTTTCCCTCTGCCTACCTACGCACTCCCCTCCCTGTACATATGCCAGGGACCCGTCCTGTGACCAGATACACCAGCAAACTTGATTCTGCGGTTGATTCAGTGCAGAAACATATGCTCGTTTCATATCTAATCTGTGACAGCATATGTGTCTTTTATCCACTGGCCTCGGGAGCCGGAGTCTGTTTGTGCCATGCGCAGCGCTATTAGGTATTTTCCTCAAGAATGTCTCTGAAAGAGCTCTCTTGTCTACAAATTGGGGAGATATTTTCGCTGCTGAACTGGAGCAATCTCCGTACTCCTCTTCCTGACCAAAGGGGAATCTACACAGATAGCGTTTTCAAGCAGCTGGAATGACTCATGGCATGGGGATGGAGCCATGTCGTCTCGGCAGGGGCAGCTATTAATGGTCCTCCCCTGTAGTTGGCCTTGGGTTCGGTAACACGATTATCCGTGCTGCTATATATCAAGTTCATCCCGTGAATGGGTCACCCAAAGATGAGTTCATGCAGGGATGCCAAAGGGAACACACAAAACCCCCCAAAAAGGTACAAGCTGCCTGGGATTTGCAACAAGGATGAATTCGTCTGCCTGTGGGAGAGAAGTTAATTTTCTTTTTAATTGTACCACAGCCAGGACGACAACCAACAAGGTGTTCAGAAAGGACTTCAGAAAGTGGGAGGGCTTTTTCTAAGGAAGGTTTGGGGGGAAAAAGAAAGTGCAGAGCCCTTTCCCACAGGGAATGTTCTCGTTCCTCAAGAGCAGGACTGGGAAGAGCCAGGAGAACTGGCAGTGCCTTCATCTCCCTGCACAGGACCCACATAGGCTGCCCAGAGCAAACAGAGTGCTTTGTGGTCTGTTAAGCGTTAATGGGTAGTGGCAGTAGGAGGGGAAAACAGGACAAACTGGAATCTAATACTCTCTGGTGCTTTCAAGCTGCTGGAATGGCCTTGTAGGATGGATCTGATAATAGGAATGAAAACATGGAACTAGGCCTGGTCTGTGCTGGATCTGGCTTGACCCTCTGTAGACTAAACCCCAACCATCTCCAGCAAAGGTGAGAAGCTAACAATTGCTTCTGTTGTCCTCTGAGAGCACAGCCGGGGCTCAAGATTCCTTGGTTCCTTCCTACCAGAGCAGTGAAGGAGCAGCACTGCACAGAGGGGAAATCAGCAGTCCTCCCAGTTCTTACAGCTGTGATAAACCACTTCCCTTAAATAACTTCTGTTTTCCTTTTCTGGATCAATACCAACTCTCTGGTGTCAAACTGCCCAGAAATGGGTACTGATATTTTTTTACTTTTTTTTTTTAGCCGTTCATTCAGAACTCTTTAATCCTAATTTGGACAATGGAGATGGATTAAGAAAACCTTTCTCAATTTAGATTAATAACCTGTATGCTCTTCTTTATTATGTAAAAGGAGCTTATCATAACCAGAACATTTTCTTACCTGGCTGTTACACAAGCAATTTGGTTCATTGTACTTGCTTCCTGAGAATCAATTGTTTTCAAACAATGAAAACAGTCACAGAAAGTACACTTCATATTCATTTTGGATGCTTTAAGGACTATATTTTGACTTCAGTTCTAGATAAATGGCAGTAGGGGCTAAATTCAAATTGTTTATTTAATTACCTGTCATATTTATCATATTAGTAATTACTGTGTCATACCTGCTCTTCTAAAATTCAGATTATTGCTCTGGAAGAGGGGAAAAAATGGCCACATAGCCTTTAAAAGAAAGTGTCAGAGGCAAACACTCTGTTTCAGGCAGCCAGGCTGTTCTTTAGACATGAGCTCCGGCTCATAGCCAAAATACAGGTATTGCAGATTTACAAACCAGGGCTTGGGATGTCCCTGTTCAAAGCACTGATTCAAAGCCAAGTTCTGTGGCTGTTCTTTCCCTGTCGGGTGAGCCAGGGTGGAGCTCCACAGGTACAGCCCTTCGGAAGAGGGAGAGATACAGGATTTTCAGGAGACAGGTCTGTCCTTACTGTTGCTGCTGATTTCCCATCCAATATTAGCATTAGAACTCCACTTTTCAGTTTTCCTTCCCCAGGGGGGAGCAGAGGATATTCACCGTCTCCCAGATCGTGTCCTTCAACTACACCCATCCCTCACGGAATATTTCTGTGCTAATACTTCCCACCATCCGGTGGATGTTGCAGGATAAAGTGCAGTAAGGCAAGACACTGGCAATCAAAACCAGCAGAAAACTCTGGAAACTTGCTTTGCAATTTGACCTGAGCACTGCTTGCTGGAAGCACAGTGTCCCTACAATGCAAAGAGCACCCTGGAAAGCAAGAACCAATAAGTTTACCACTATCCATCCCGATTCTATTAAACATAGGGGCTGTATAACACGACCAGAGGTGATTAAGCCAGAAGCTGGGTTTTGCAGAGAGATAAGTCAGCCTGTACTATGCCTTTGCCTGCTGTTCATCACCTGCATTGCTCTCAGCCCAGCCTGTCTAGGACTGCAATTTAATTTAGCTCCCATCTCACAAAGTTCTCGCTACCTAAACTGCTGTGTTTCCCTTTGAGCTTTGAGTTCATAAGCCGTTGTCTCTTGGTGTTTGGAACAGAGGCAGGAAAAGCCAGTGGGGCTAAGAGAAACTGTCGATTTAACCCGGATCCAATTGCAGCAATTTGATGTCTTGTCTTAGTAATAAATCTCTGCTGTATTGTGTCCTGAAGTCAGAGAAGAAATGGGAAAAACTGTAGCAGAAATGAAACAAAGCAGGACCAGCCTCCCTTTCCTCAGCGTTCTCACAGATGGACATCACCAGCCAGCTGAGGTTGTAAAATATAGGTGTATCTACCTACAGTCTTCTGTCATCCCACAATGATGGTACCAAACAGCAATTCATCCCACTATTCTTCAGCATCCCTATTAAGACAAGATAAATCATGCTCTGGAAGCACTCATATCTCTCCACTGGGCAGACAGTTCACCTCTGGGTAGGTGGTTAACTGAGACTAGGTCCAGAACTATTAAACAGAGAGACCTCTCTGAGATTTATCCTGCCTGACACTATCAGGTTGTCCACTGGCACCACCACCTGAAGCTTCACCCTCGTCAGGTAGACTACACAGCTTTACATCTGCTAAATGTTTAGCGGGTATTTAGTTACACAGAAAGAAAGAAAGAAGTGAACAGGCATCAATCTTCATGAAAAAGGTGGCAGGACATGACATCTGCCCTCCTGCCGTGGGAGCCTGTGATGGTATATCTGTAGGGAAAGAGGAAAAAACAGGAATATTTCAACCCTCCCTGCCCTGGTGGAAAAATGGCACTGCAGGAGAAGGAAGATTAAGTTGCATTCAAGTAGTGATGCAGTATGGAAAGCCATACACAGTGCTATAGAGATAGTAAAAGGAATAAAACTGATTATCTTGGGCTGGCTCGTGATCTCCAAAAAAAACCACCACCATGGTTCCAGCCAGAGGTGATCGTTTGCAAATGACCTGTCCCATCCATTATGATGAAATTACTAAGCACACAGTAATTTCTCCCAAAAGAAAGGGAACTTCCTAAAATGCCTAAGACTCCCTCTGAGGCTTGGCTGCCTGGTGAGCAAAGGCTGGATTAAGCACGAGCACTGGAAAACAACCCTGGAAACACCAAGTATTTGGTTGTTTTGTTGTGAACTGTCCAGGCCTGAATCAAAACACCGTAAGCCAAAGGAGAGCTGATTTATTTTTACTTTTATTTTTTTAGTGCTGAAGTGGGTAGTGAACGCCTGCAACCTGCTTCAAAAACCATAGCTGCTGAGGGCAGCTGATTAGGGAGAGGACATCGCAGCCTCAGGGCACAATTAACACAGACCCTTCCACCTGCTCTCCTGAGCCTTCCTGGAAGGATAATTAGTAAAGCAGTACCTGAGCATCACAAGGTGCAGGCTGGCTTAGAAGCCAAAAAAGGATCAAACCGGATGACTGAGGATCTGGCCTCAGACGCCCTGCAGGCTGAGAAAAAAAAAAAGGCCAGATTCAAACCAGAGATGGCATTTGGCACCTCAACTAGGACAAAAAGAGGTTCTGCCTTAATATGTGTTGTTCCAGAGGCTAGAGACCTCTTCCAACCAGCCTGAGATCCAGGTTTAGTTCTGGCCTTCACATCAGTGTTTCCTGAAAAATGGTTCATCTGGGATTTCAGGGAGAGAGCTGGTGTAGAGGCTCCTGCAGGAAAATGGAAGGGCACTGGGGCTGGCTTGGGTCTGGGTATGAATATAGTCCTGATTTTCCCCTCCCTTCAAGCAGGAACTAGGAAGATAGATATTTGTATTTCTTGCTATCACCGGAGCAAGCTGAGGTGCGGGTGTGTGACCTTGAGCACCTCTTACAAGGGAGCTGCGGGCAGAACATCTGAAGGACTAACCCATAAAGCAAACTGGAGCGATCAATACGGCAAAATGACGAAGATCTGAGCAAGGGAAATGATGTTGACAGGACTAGAAGGGAGAGGTTGTTCCTTAGGTAATGAAAAGAAACGCCAATGCCAGGACCCAAGGTTGCTTCCAGCAGCAGGACAGAGACACCCCATGTCATGACAAACAAGTTATGAACAAATCAACATCCACTGCCAAACCTTATTCTCGGGTTTAAACCCCGCTCAGCCAGGTACCAGGTACTTGAAGTGAACAGTCTGCAGGCTTTTTAGTTCAACAAACTTTGCTGTGGCTAAAACCCACCCGTCACCCTCCCCTCAGAAGGAACAAGAGGAATATACCCTTCCTCTCTGCTGAACGAGGCTCAGTTTCTCTCCAACAACAAAATATCAAAGGTCAGAATTTTTATCAGCCCACTCTCAACCTGCCTTAAAGTGGCTAATGAAAGATCCCCAGAGCTTCACCTTGACCTTGGCTCGTCCTGCCTATTCTTTAAACATAGGTAATTATTTTCTACCTTTTGGGTTCCACGGAATCTTGTGAAAGGAAACCACTAAGAAAGGAGAGCACTGATTTCTAGCTTGATTAATGAAGGTAACCAAACTGATTTGTAATAACATGGAACTTCCTCCTACGTGTTATTTAGATTCTATTCTTCAATTATTTCCTGTGGTTGCTGTTAGGCACGTAAATTTGAACTAGTACATTTATCTAAGTTCTGTGACAAATTCTGGTGCATTGACTTGGGTCCAGTGATACCTTAGTGTCTCCCTGCAGCTAAGTAATTTGTCCTGTTCTGAAGGAGAGGTAATAATAAGAGTATTAGATATTTGGCCATGAAATTTTTAGAAGAGAACCAGCAATTTCTCATTGTTTCAAATCTTCAGTCCTGTAGTTCAGGGAACGGAACAAAACACCACTTTTACAAATCTCTCCCGTTTTCCCTTATCTCTTGTTGACACTATTTCAGCAGTGGGAAAAGGGACAATGGCTCACAACACTTCGTTTGCAATTTTTAACAAACTTCCTCTTCAAATATCCATTTTAATATATTTTATTTTTTTAAAGGGATTTTTTTTTAAAGGGAAAAAAGTAAAAAACCGAACAGAAATAAGATGTTTGAAATGATTTGTTGAAAGAAAGCAATGCTTAAAGGTTTCTAGCACATTCCCCTGAACCTTGTCGCTTCTGTCCTGCAGACAGCCAGGTAGGAGATGCATTTTGTCTGAGGTATATGAAAAATTGCAAAGACTACATGCATTTTTAAAATAACAAATAACAAGCCTGTGGGTTTCTTTGGGCAAGGAAGGAATAGGAGAAAGAACACAACTTACTTTGAAGGTTAGAAAACACGTATCTTGTCTTCAAGTTCTGTGTATTACCTATCTGTGCATCCCTCTGTTATGTATACTGGATTATCCTGACCTTTTCGGCATTCTGTATGCTGATTATCTAGCAGCTCCATTCCTCCGATGATTACAGCCTCCTCAACTTGGGGGAAAGGGCTGGGTTAGCCAGTCAGTCAAACTGCAGAATAATGAAAAGGGCAGACCAATACAGCATACAACCGTATTTCAGAGGCTACATCAGGCATTAAATTTGGGTACCTCATTTTCATCAGAGAGACTGTAATGAGGTCAGAAATCAGCACAGTGGTTGCCAGACTGAAGGAAGGGCTGGCTTGGAAACCAAAAATCCAAGATGTGCTACGGTCCTGAAATCTTTCAGAATTTTGATCACCCCTGCTTTGTGCTGAAGATGTGATTCCTATGTACTAAAACAAGAGGAAAAGCTGAACAAATTCTACTAGGTGTGTTAGAAAATATGTTTTCCTTTGTTGGGGACAGGAAGAAAAACAGAGGTCAGGGCTGGCTTAACCAACTACAGCAAGCTTCAGGTTGACTTGTCCCAACAGAGTAGGGGGTTTTGCCACAAATGACAAAAATGCTACTGTGACACAAGTTGTTCCACAGTTGGGAAATAAGAAAACACGTCCCCCACCTCCCTCTGCAAGCTGTGTTCAGGGTAGTGGGGTATTCAACCTCACACCTCTGCCTTTCTCGCCCTCATTACAGCTGCCTCGTTGCCCACCGTGGTTTCCTCTTCTCCATCCTCTTGCCCTTTTTTTGCAAAGCATCACACTTGTGTGTCCTGCTTCCCTCCTCCTGAGTCTGTCCAGCAATGGCACAGTCGGAGCTGGGACACCATCCTGGCTGTTGTTTCCCCACTGTAACATTTCTGTAAATGGAACACTCCTGATCTACTTCAGTGCAAATACAGCCAGAATGGCCAAAAAAAAAAAAAAAAAACACTTTAAAAATCCAATCATCAGCAATTATGGGAATTAATAATGAGAATTAATAAATGCCTTGGGAAACTAGTGTGTTAAAAGCTGGCTCTACAACCACACATCCATCCGCAGACATCACATGCTCAGAGAAGGCATAGTCTACAGCTACAAGGGCTCTAAATTTGCTCTAATCCCAGATGCTGATCCTAAACATCGTGTAATAACACACACTAACAAAACGCATCCGGCCTTCCCCATGTCAAAGAAAAATAAATTAAAAGAAAAGAAAGAGAAGTGAAAAGTATAAAGGGGATTTCGTGGGATTTGACTGCCAAACTCCAACAGGCTCTTCTGAAAATCCCAGCTTAAAGCAATAGACTTGTATTCTTGCATTTCTTTCTCCTGATGTCAGTAATAATGACTGCTGAATTAGTTTAAAGATCTCACATATTGCTCCAGGTTTTGTTTGTTCATTTATTTTCTGCATTTTATGCTCAAAAAGTTAATAAAGGGAAAATTCCCCTGCAAAAGCAAGGAGAAGAAAAAAGAGAAAATAGTAAAGAAAAGACTGAATTTTCATTCCATTTAAATCCACAGCTGATAATTGAAGAGGAAAGCTGTTTTAAATGAAGGATCTAGTTGAAAGATTGTGTTTCTGTGTTCCCAATTATGTACTGTATATTCCAGAAAGAGGTTCAAGTGCAGGGCTCTGGCAAAGTCCATGCTTAAAATTCAGCACAGGCTTAAAGTCCATTGACTCCAGTGAGACTTTTCTGTTTGCTAAAATTTAAGCCTGACCCATGCCGAAATTAAGCTGAAATTAAGTGTGTAGCTTCTCTGCTCAAGTGCTTTGCCTGGTCAGTGTATTTATTGCTCAGCCCAGCACATGAGAAGGCCAGGGAAGACCACAAACTTGTTGAGAAACCAGAATTTTCCCCACAAAATGTTCTAAAGACCTCCTTAAATTTTGAAGTCAAATTATCACTAGGTCCATCCAAGAAAGGACTATGAGCTGTTCTCTGAATTTCATCTGAATGAGACATCAGGAACTGAAAACTCCTTGCTTTGTCTGGAGAACCTGATTCATCATGAGGTGTCCATCTCACCCTTTGCCCATCATGGCAGCATCTGGGCTGTTGACACATTGCACACAGGATGAAAAACAAAATGTGCTGTAAAACCACACCAGAGGCTTGAGTTGGTACGTAAGGCTTTGATGCAAAGGAAGAGTTTCCAGAAAACCAGCAAGGAATTTCCCTGTGGGATCTTTTTCAGTCCACTCTGAGAGACTCGAGACCTCAGGAGGAAGTACATAGTCCAGCAGTTAAACCACAAAGCTGGCCATCAACTTGGCCATAACCTTGACCTTCCTGAATTACTCTCTGTGACCTTCAGCAAGCCACCTCCTCTCAGACTTCTCAAGCTCTGGGGGAGGGCTCCATTTGGCCCCCAAAACCTTCTTAACCAAGGAGCTGGCTCTCAAGGGTGCCCACACACAGCATGGGCAATGTCCAGGCTGGCTCAGAGAATGCTGTTGGCACTGATTTACTCAAAGCTTTTGGGGGAGATGCAGGCCCTTTGCACTGTGCAATACCCTGAAAGCTCAAAAATGCAGACAGTGGTCCGAATAATATAAAAACTAGAGTGTGTTATTAGTGCTGTCAATTTAGCCCAGAATGTTATGGCATGTGTGTCACTAAGAGAGACAGAAGCTATTATTGAAATGAGATTAGAATCGTTTTGAAACATCAACAGTGGCATTATAGTTGGTAACATTTCCATCTAAAATAGATGACATTGATGCTATACAATCAACAATGCCACTGGGAATACGATATAGAACAGAAGACTAGATTGTTTTACTCTATATTGATTTTCCCTTAGTAGTTTTTGATTAACTGTCAAATCAATTAGCTTTCCCCACCCAAACACCATATCACATTGCTGTATTTTTTGGTGTCCCCCCTCATAAACTCCCTGGTCAATAGCAAATGAAGGAGAGGAGCCTGGACTCAAGTGCTCAAAAGTGCTCTGAAATCGAGGTTTTACAGGCAGAGATAAGTCCCCACAGATAGCCTGCCTCTCCTCATAATGCTGGAGTCCAGCCATGTTTTTATTGAATCAGGTTCTGAAGCTAAGGCACTAAGAGATCTGATTATAGCCTTGCCATAATGTCCTTTTAAAATAAAATGCGTGGCATTTTCACGGTGACATAATGTTCTTACGGCTCAGAAGAGACAGTGTGTCTAGAAGTTTTCGACCGGCTTGGCCTTCCCATATTGCAAAAGGAACACATCTATCATCCACCCATCCATCACAATTTCACAGTCCCTACACAGCCAAACACCTTGCTAGTTTTATTATCTTTATCCCACAACAGCCCTCCAGAAGGTGAAGTAAAATGCTACCAGTACAAATGAGGCCTTAAGGGGAATCAGTGAGAGACCAGGGAACTTGCCCAAAGTCCCAGGCAGTCCCCAAACCCTCCTGGTTTACTCTGGGATTCCCAATTACAAGCACCTTTCCCCCCCTTTTTTTCCTCAATTCATGCCAGTACACGAAAGGACACACGCAACATGGAAAAGAAGGTTTCAATCTGCAAAACAGAAGTTGAGAACTCATTCAGCTCCCGGAATTGCTTCACACCTATGTAATAGTGACTTGTAGGAATCAGAAAGCTCAGATCCAGCCTGAGTCCAGATCTGAACTTTTCAGAAGTTGAGAACCGTGCTGGACCTTGGGTTTTGTTGCACTTTTTATGCATTAACTGCCGTGGCTCCTCTACACCTTTGTTTTTCTGATTAAAATGGTGTTCAATGCAGGCGTTAAAAACATCTCCCGAGGATGCTGTACTGTCTGTCTACCAGGATGGATAAATTGGACAATATTTATTACTATTTGCTTTGCACCAATACTTATAGGGCCCAGCTGGGACCGAGCGCCTTTTATGTTAGTCTGTACAGACGCGCAACAGAAGCCAGCTCCAGCTGTGAATTTCTGGCAGCCTGAATGGGGACAGCAAGGCAAGGCAGGGAAAACTCAAAAGTCACACAGCAGGTGAATGTCTGCGACAGGTCCTGGGTGCCTCATTTCCCAGCCCTGTCCCCTATCCGTTCCTCCCGGCTCTTTCTCAAGAGGTTGTTGTGATGGATGCCTTGGGACAACACACAATAAATAAACGCCTCTAATAAAGACTTCCACTGTTCTGCTACACACCAGATCACAGAATCACAGAATGATCTGGGGTTGGAAAGGACCTCTAGAGATCAGCTAGTCCAATCCCCCTGCCACAGCAGGTCCTACAGGAACACGTCCAGGTGGGGTTTGGATGTCTCCAGAGACAGAGGCTCCACCACCTCTCTTGGCAGCCTCTTCCAGGGCTCTGCCACCCTCAAAGTGAAGAAATTCCTCCTCATTTTTAGATGGAACTTCTTATGTTCCAGTTTGTGTCTGTTTCCTCTTGTCCTGCCACTGGGCACCGCTGAGAAAAGACTGGCCCCATCTTCCTGACACACACTCTGGAAGTATTTATAGGTATTTCTATCAGCTGAACAACATTACCACACTTCTTCTCCCTCCTGCCTGCTCCCTGGTGTTTCCCAGTCCCCTGAGGAGGGAAAAGGATCTTTCCCTAAGTCAAAGCTGCCCCGGTGTTAGGTGTAGGGAGCCACAGGGAAACCAGCTGCTGCTACCACGCCGGCAGCCAAGACTCTCATTTGTTTTGGCTAGCGCTGAAGAATCAGCTTAGGCATCTTTGAGAACAAAATGGTGCATGGAACCAGTCCAAGCTGCAAAAGATAAGAAGCAATAAGAGTCGCAACAGATTATTTGTCTGGTAAAACAGAAGGAGAATTCTATGCAAAAAAAAAAAAAAAAAAAAAAAGAAAAAAAAATAAAATAAAAGCCTGAGAGGATCCTGGTCCGGTGCTACGAACATAAGTTCTGTTTGTGCAGCGCCAGATGATCGCCTCTCGGGCTGCACAACAGGTGCTAAGCTGCAGCTATTTCGGGTAAATAACAAATTGCTGCTGCTGCCGAAAAGGAACAGCGGAGGAAAGCGATTTCTGCACAACTGTTGTAAAGAGGAAAGCTTCTCTGGCAACGTAGCAACGCTCCCCGCCGCCACGGTAAAGTCGGAGGGGAGGGATGTAAGTATTTGGCTAGAATAAACAGAAGTAACAACTTAAAAAAATACCAGTTTGCTCTCCCGGGATGTTAGAAAGGAAGATTTGGTTGAAGATTAGCCACAGTCTTCCCCTAGCTGTATTTCAGCAAGGCAATTAACCTCTCTGAAACTGGACCGAGGATAAATCTTAGCACCTCCTCGTGCATTGTGGATATGTTGGGCCCATCTTCTCCGCATTTATTACATCAAAGGAGAAGAGAGAGGGGAATATAAGCGAGAAGCCGTGTACCCAAAAGGGAGGTAACCAAACAGATCTGGAAGAAAAGGGAAAATATATTGGGAATTCAGTGACCAAACATGAGCTTAACAAGCCATGAGTAAAGGCTGGCATAAATTCTAGGGTTACGCTCTCAACTGACATACACCAGCCTGGCCAAAATAATCTTAAAGGACCTAAAGTTAACTTTTAATACATGAGGGTCCATCACACTCCTTTAGTCAAACATAAACTTAACAGTACTCAAAAGTACTGGCTTCCTTTCTAAGAAAACCTTTTTGAAAAACTGAGGTTTAACACCACTTTCATTATGAGTCAGATAATAATCTTCCACAGTTCCCTTTGCCATCCAGGTTCATTCAAACCCAGCCCTGAAACGGGAAATGAAACCCAGAGAGGGGGTTCTGAACTCACACCGAACTCCACCCACCTTCAGCCTAAACAACTCGACTTTCACATATCTCGTGCTAAAAAAAGGAGCAGACGATAGCAGTATTTACAGGCACGGTTCCCACAGCTGAAGGTTTCTGAAAGGAAAGTGGTACCCGGGTATAGGACAAGCGAAGCCAGACCCAAACTTTTGCAACACCATCACACAGACAACCGGATTCATTTCGCCCCCAAACTGGGTTTACGGCAACTGTTTCATTCCTGGGTGATTTCATAAGCCTTCATTCCTGCGCTGGTCCAGAGCAAGGCTTTGTGTGCCTGAAAATTTGTTCTTTTTCATTTTGTTTTGTTCTTCAGCTCCGTGAAATGATGCAATAAAAGACACCGCTGCTCCCTACGAGCCCTGACTCCCTTCATGGTGTACAGCACTTTTTCAAAATTCAGGATGTTCAGGTCTTTATGATAAACGCATCTCCGCAGCCAAAGGGATTTTTAATCTTACTTGATTTACAAGCATTTCATTGCATTTGAGTATAGCGTATTTCAATAGCATGGTGGAAATCGGAGCAGGGGCTAATTAGAGCAACCAAGTTAGTTAGATTTCTGTGCATTCGGAAAGCAGGCTGCATCCTTTTAATAGGATAATCAAAATGGATCATGCTGACTTACAGCATTTCTCTGTAGATACCAGGAGTACTTCTATGTGTAGTCTGAAGGGACGTAACTCCACGGAAGGTAACAGAGACACAAAGGTGTTTTATCCCCCTTAGGGTTAATATCCCATGGAGTGCTGGGCACCTTCGTTTCCCACAGCAGCAGTGGGAGGTCTGGGGAGCTCAAAAAGGACAAAGCCCTGAGCAGAAAACCCTCTGCTTTCACTGCCATGTTACTAGTAGATGTTCAACTTGCCAGCAAGACCCACTGCTGGGGATTTTTAAGACTCACAGTCATGGCCTTAAACTAAATTACAAACCATTTGGCCTCAACCAAATTTGACTTGCTTCAATACCATCAGGCTGGTTTGAATTTTTCTCAACTTGCAGTCAGAGCCTACAACTAATTTGAAACACATTGGGAAGGTCAACAAACCTGTCCCTGGCTCTCCCTCTCCTCGTTTCCCAGGGTCAGTTCTTTACTCTTAGACCTAGCCATCCTTGGTCCCTACTGCGGTCGGAAGAGAGAAACAGCCATATTTAGGGTACAACTCATCTGCACACTTTAGGGTAAGATGAATCATGTCCTACAAGCAGCATTTGTTTCCTCTGCAGAGCACCAGTGAGTCTACACAAGATGCAGACATGCCCAGCAGAGTTTACTAGCTCAAGTTGTGCCTTGGTCTTTAATATTGGGTTACCTCTAAGTGACAGAAGCCTCATCGAGAGGGATCTTGGCTTTATGCTTTATCCCAGGCTCAGTTTGGCAACTCCCCACTATGCCAGAGCTCATGGTAGCCGCAGCCACAGGCTACAAGCCCTGCCACATACACTCACTCCTGCGAGCGGCCGCACAATGAGAATGGAGGAGGAAACACAAAGAAAATTAGATGTCAGTACAGGCTGATTATAAGTCACAACCAAAACCACTCCCTATCAATGAAGGATGATGGCTGTGTCATATCCAATGTTAGGAGGACGTTTCAAGCTGCTCAGGTTGGCTGGGATCGTCACGCATCTGCACTCCTGCTCAAGGGATCAGCCAGGGATCACTCCTCCTGCCCTCTGCCAGTGTCCACGCACTCACACTGGCCTTCCTAAGCCTTGGAGGACCCAATTCTGTTTTCATTTGTATTACAGAAATTATCTGACTGCAAATATTTACACGGTGTAAGACAAAGAAGGAAAGGGGAAAATATACCTGCCAGATTTCTGCAGAATTTCTTTTCCAAAGATTCCCTACCTTATCATCATCAGGAGGAAATGTCCCACCTGGGGTCAAGCAAAAGCTGGGGAACATCTTTGATCCCCTTTGAAATTCCCACAGAAGGATTTCATTTAATTTTCCAGGCTTCTTTGCCTTTCTCGTGTAATAATAGCTGATATCATTTAGTGCAAAGCACAACAGCCACCATTAAAAATGGTTATTAGTCTGAAACTGCTTTCTTAATAGGAAACACACATGCCACTCAGGGAGTCGAATGTTTTTTTAATAGACTTCAAGGTAAATGCCACTGTGACCCTTATTTTTAAGGAGGGAGGGAGAGAGAGGAATATGTTTCTTGGGCTGAGATTTTGCCCTTAGGCAGAGCCTTGGGCGAGAGGTGGAGCAGCTCCACCTCCCCCCTCCGCTCCTCCCCTCAGGAGGGACCCTGCCTCTGAAAGGCTCCTCCGAGGATCTGCTCCATTCTGCCACAGGGAAGGAAGAGGCAATAGCACTTCAGCATCCTTCCTCCCCAGCATCCAGCTGGTGCAGAGGAGTGGAGCCACAGCCTTCTCCTCTCTCACCTCACCCTCTCCCTGCTCCATCCTTCCCATGGGCAGGACAGAGGTGGGATGCTCTTCAAGGTAACCCTGCACCTTCTCGAACGGTGGCATTAAGACTGATCTCAGTCTTGCCTTAGTACTCACAGTGACTGGCCAAACGCCCCTTCTAGAGCAAGAGATTCTAAAAATTCCTGCCCTGGTGAAGCGTAAAACAGTATACGCCAACCTTCAGCAGCCTGAAATGCTTCGGTGTGATGTGGGATACACACAGAACATCTAGAAGTACCGTTGGTACTTCAGATCCTTAGGATTTGTCTTTATTTACCTTCCCTTCCCCTTCAACACCCAAGCCTGGTGTTTAAAAGCAGAACCCGAGACCTCTTAAATGAAGACGGTAACAGTGTAGTGCTGTGGAATAAGGACACAGGGAGCTGGAGGCTACTTGGCCTGATGGAGACACTCTGAACCCACAGTGTCCCCACTGTTTTCAGTTCTTTACCTAATAAAAGATACCCCCCTTCCTCCCAAGCCTATTTCACTGCTATCCCCCTTCCTTCCAAGCCTGTTTCAGTAGGGGGACGTGTTATTTGCAGCGGCAGAGAATGCTTAATGCCTATCTGATGTTTGCACGGGGGTTTGTTGTTGTTGGCTCTGCTCCTTTCATCACCTTATGAAAGGCCACGTGACGATTGCGTGACGTTGGGACTTTTGACAGATGTAACATATGTGCAACAATATTTATCATTTATTTAGCATGCTGGGTATAGCGGCTGGCAAGACGCTGCCATGCCTGACTTAAAGGCTGCTGGCATTTCCATTAGACAAAATCCCATCATGCAGGGGGTTAAGAATTCAGGCATTTCAAATCGCATCAGGCTGAATCATGACTCAAATCAGAAAAGCCAGTTTTGGGTTCACTAAGGGCTGTCAAAGTGGGGATAGGGGGAGGGTCAGGAGGAGCAGGAACCGATGGCAGGTCACGAACATGTTCTCCTTTCTGAACGGATGACCAGGCAAAGGCAGCATAGCTTATGTTTTTTAATAATTGGGGAAGAGGGGAGGGGTGCTGCACAACTCAGATGTAGCTCTCAGATAGACAGTATTTCACGGTGGGATTTTCAAAGGCGCTCGTACCCTGGCCTAGCTGTCTTGCTGCTCCAGACAATTTCGGTGGAAGCAGACATAAGCCAGTAGTCATCCCCTTTGAAAATCCCACTGCAAAGTGTCTGACAGTTGCATTTTAAGGACCACATGCCTGCCAGACACAGAAAGCCTCCTGCTATGTACCGAGGTCCTGCAGCTCTCAAGAACAGAGAGAAATGTCTGTGCTGACCTATGCTGACGGCAAGATGCAGCAAGACCGAAACAGCCGGACCCCCAGGTCGAGCTCAGCATCCAAATCCTCTGTCTCAGCGTGACAAGCAAATGTAGGGATGCTTCAGATCCACACTCGGGTGCTGGAAAGGTTAGCTCAGTGCCATCCTTAGATGCAAGATACAGCGTATGGGTTCAGTGATCATTTCAATTTGCCTTTTTCCCCCCTTTTGTTCTCAAGAAAAGACAAATTTTAAAAAAGTAAAACAAAGAACCAACCACCCAAAATCCAAGGACCACCATTTTACCCTGAACCCGCCCGGCCTGAGGAGCAATAAGAAAGAAGAGTCCTTTAACTCCTGCCCAGTGGCAGCTCTCTCTGTTCTCATGGAGCAGCAACATACCACACATTTCATAATTAGGGCGAGAGTGAGAGATAAGGCCATCGGTCCGTGCACATGAAAGGAATGTGCTGGGTGTAGGGAGATGGTGCTGAAAGGAAGAAGAGTTTTATATGGGCTGGAAAAGGCTCGGGGAGAGCTGGGTTGGGGAAGGGGGGAGCTGCGTGGGTCAGTGGGAGAGCGCACGCGCGTTGGGAAAACGCGCCGCTTCTCTCCCAGTCTTGCCTCACAAGGATAAAAAGTGGCCAGTAAAAAATACTTCAGTTGAGATTCTTCCTCATTCCACGTGAGAAGGCACATTTGTGAGGGAGGTTTGGCACTCAGGTAAAAGGAACAAGTGCTTTGATGTGTTTTCCATCCCTCCCTGGGAGGGACATGGATAGGGAAAGTCTCTCCTGGTGGCTGGCACTGGGGTCCCGCAAACCCTCGGGTTTGGGGCGAAGGGAAGGGGCTGCTTTTTCCCATTTTGCACAAATTCACCTCGTGGTAATATTTACAAAGGCCCAGGCTGCGTTTTGGAGGGCTTTTGTGTTTGTTTGTTTTGTAGAGCCTCGGGTTTGGCATCAGAGTCTAGGAAACCACACATTTTTACAAGCTTCCAAAGCGAGAAAGAGACCTCAGCTCCCAGCACAAAAGCCCGCTACTGTGGCAGAGGTAGAAGACCTCCTTCCTTGCTGAATAAAACCAGAGAAAAGCCAGGAAACATGAAATTGCAGCAAAATACAGAACCTGTGAACGCCGATATTTACTCTGGTCTCTGCTACCCACGAATGACGTGACCTTTGGCAAGTCACTTGATTTCTTTGTGCCGTTCTTGCCCCTCAGACCTTGGGTTTGTTTCCTCCGATTAAAACTCTGGGCTCCGAGCCCACGGATCTGGGCCCGCTGCACTTCTGACCTTTCTGGGGACTTACAGCTGCTTCTGGAAACACCAATAAGGCGCCCGCACTCGATATTTCACTTTCAGCCCATAACGCTCACTGACCAGGAGACTGAGATACACCACAGCATCGAAGCCTGCTATTAGTCATGTTAAAATTCATAGGTATTACTAATTACTAATAGGTATTACTAAATATCTATGAATTACCAGCCTAAAAACCTCTTAATGTGATTTTTTAATTTGTTTTTTAAATTTTTCGGTCTTGTTTTTAATATTAAAATAGACCCTGTATATTTTGCTGGGTTGCTGGGAGAGAAGGCTGGCCCAGAGCGTCAGGTGCGGGAGCATCGAGTCGCTCCTTTGTCTCGGATAAAAGGAAACTATCCTGATTTACACCAGCCCAGCACCCAGGGTTTTGTTCCAAAGGGCCTCACGTAGATTCCTGTCAGTGATAAACCGGGACACGACCTAAAAAGTATTAAACCTCTCTTTAATTTTCAGTATATATATATATTTAAATGCTGTGCTTCTACCTGATAGCCATTCTTCTGGGTGTTTTCTCCTCTGGGCAGTGCAGTGGTGGAAGCAATACTTAAGCAGGGGACTAACTACAAAGACGCTCGTACCAAAGCCTGGCATTTAACTAACAAAAGCAGCACATGAAACACACCACACACACACACACACACACACACCCATATAAATGGTATGGAGCATTTTCCCCTAAAATCAATCAGGCTCTATTATTCAGTTTAAGCCCAATCTCATTGTCTACTTCTTCCTCCGGAGGCCGATTTCTGCCAGGTAGAAAATTAAGTTTCCTTTACTTTTCTTCCCTACACAATTTTTCAGTGTTTCGGCACCGTTGTTCGGTGTGGGAAACCGACTTCCTGTCTCAATAAACAAGTGCACACAAGGCTTTTCTGGACACATAATGGGGTCCTTTTTTTTTTTTTCCTCCTTTTTTTTTTTTTTATTTTATACAAAAATCATTCCGCACTTAACACATCAATGAAGCCACTTAAGCTCTACTGCATCTGAATTAAAGGGGGAATTGTGTGATCAAAGAGTGTGAAGGAACCACACATGGAGTTCTTCAGACACTTTACTTTTGTTACATTTGATACATAACAAACCCAATAAATATGCTTATCCCAGTAGCCTGTTTCATTATCTCATATCCTTATGTTTAAGAGCATTTCCTTTAAGAGCTTTTCTTTTGCCTTTGTTTTACAGCAGCATCGCAGCTTTGGGGCAGTTTATTTTAAATTAAGATGCCAGAAAGATGGAGAAAAGCATTATTTTATTTTTTTGTGTATACGCTCAGACAAGACACAACATCCCTCTGCTCTCTGATGTTTTCCCTGTGCTTCAACCGAGCAGAATATACCTATTCCGTGGCAGAATATAGCCACATGTGCAGTAACCTCAGAAAAGGGTTATTAGACACAAAACTTGCACAGGACACAGGGAAGGAGAGGAATGCATCCTAAAATTCTCTGCATTAATTCTCTGCACATTCAGCGCTCTTCCCTACACTATAGATCAAATTTGTTAGGAAAATAAAGATTTCATGCACCTTCCGTCATGCTTTCAGCTCTGGGAATAATTGCACGTTTGTAGCTAACAATATTTCTCCAGAATTACATCAAAATAACAAAGATTAGAGCCTGCCCTGGTTTTCCCCCTGTTGTTTCACATGGAAGTGACCAGTTTCTCCAGCCAACAAAGAAGCTGCAAGGTCTGACTTTAGAAGTGCTTATCATTCGTAGCCAAGAGTGATGTCTGGCTGGTCAAAGGGTCTGCTGTCAGAATAGCTTTGGCTGAGCCAAAGCCAGACCTTGCTCCATCCCTATCATGGGCAGGAGGGTTTGGATTTACACCCATGCAGAATAGATGGCCAGATCCCCAGCTCCCAGGAGGAACCTGTGCTTGCACAAGGAATTTCAACAGGATTGCTGCTGCTCACAACTCTGCTTAATACAGTCTACCACGAATAACCATCGTAAAACACCCACCACACCTTCAGGATAACTTCTTCGGAGGTAAATGACAGGTGCTTTTAGCAGACTTGTTCATTAAAAGGCATTTTAAAATGTAATTTTTAAAATTGCCTTTGTATCTTTTTGTTTTTCCTCTCTCTCCCATCCCCACCCCCCCGTTTCCCCAAGGGGTCCCGACAGAGACGCTTGAGACAAGATCTTATATCCATCGAAATCCTGAGATCAGAACCCCCTTTGGTAAAACCCGCTTCCCACCACATCAGATTGGTTTCTCTCTTTTCTAAAACTGGATGAGAAATCATCCTGCCCTAAAATCATAGAATGATTTGAACACATCTAAATGCTTCTCACGGACTGGTGTGCAGCACAGGCAGTGTGGAAAAACCACCTGAACTACCAGAAAGAAAAAAAAAAAAAAAAAGGAAAGTATTTTCTGCTCTGTTTAATTCCCATCATTAAATATCACGCTTTTGTCACGAGCACGGCCTGGTTATGGCTCCCTTTGTTTCTCCGAGCAGTGTTTATCTCTTGTCACTTCCCAAATCAAAACAACTAAACAAAACAACCCCCTGCCAACAAGGCAGGGTCTCAACTTCTAAGTAGGACACGTCTTTATCTCTTCACTCCAGCTGAGCTCCCACCGAAGTTGGTAGGGACTCAGCTAAGTACAGATGAGATAAGACTTGCAATATTTGACCTTGTGTCCCTCAACCTCCATCTGCTAATGCCTTTCACAGCTCAGAGACATCCAGCTCCCTGCTAACAGAGTTTTCCTGCCACCATGTTCCTACCCCAAGTTTAATAACTTTTTTTACGGTGTCTGCCATGAAAGACAGCTCCTGAAATCACGGAAACCTGTGACAATACTGTTTTTCATTAAAGGGGGGCTAGAAAAAGGAAGATGCCTTTAACACTCATCGTTGAAGAGGAAGGTCCCGTAAAACACAACCCAAAGAGAACCACTGGTTTTAAAGGCTAGAAGGCAACGATAATAAGTCCCACATATTACTTTCCTAATCTCATCGGTTTAAGGCTCATGATGTTAGGCACCTGACACTTGAGTCTTGAACGCTTCAGTTAGCAATACCACACCAACACCTCATTGCTACGAAGTGTAAAAAGAAAGTGCTTGGCAAGGAAGAAAAGGAGGATCAAAACCAGCAGCCTGGCTGATCCTAAAAAAGTAATGCTGAAATACCGACAGAAACGGTCACGCTCGCCCTTTGTTTTTGGTGTGTGGGGAAACGTGTATTTATAGTCATGGTATCCACACACACATCAAATTTTTCTCATTTTTCCTTCCTCCGTTGCTTTCTTTCTATGCAAATTTGTGTTGGTCGTCAAATCAAAATTTAAAAAGTCTTTTGCAGCCAGCAGCTGGGTGGCAAAGGCCTGCTCCAACTCCTTTAGGCTCCTGCACCCCATTTATTGCTGGTGTGAAATATCTATCCTGTGCACGTCCACGTTGTCATGTCTAAAATGATCTAGTGGAAACAAATAGGAAGAACCAAAGAACAATAAGGGCGTTTTTATTCTCTCAGGTCTTTCCACAATCGAAATCCTCATCCAGTTTTGGACTTTTGTCTCATTTTCTAAACAGAAGCTTTTTACAGGCGACTGTACTGGGTGTGGTAATCCAGCAGCATTAGTGGCCCTAATCACCTTTTGCTTCTGAAAAGATACGCTTTGGGGGAAACTAATAGAGGAATAATCAGATACCAGCTTTTAAAACCGCCTGATTACAGGAATTTGAGGGAAAAGGTGGAAAGGCTGTAAAACCTGGCTGGAGTCCTTGCCAAAATACTTAAAACGATAATGAAACAAAGCAGCGTTTAGTTTTTTACAGATTAAATTGAGAAAAGAGACCGCAATGACCCACTGATGCCTCACTAAACCGCTGCAGATCCTTAGTCTGGCAATACACTGCACCTAACGTTTAAACCAATTCCCCACTCAGAAATTTTTAACCTTGATCTAAATCGTGGAGCTAATTTTAAAAATAAAGAAGGGGATATTTGAATGGGGCCATTTGGTTTGTCCTGCTATAAGAAATAAAGTTTTCCTAGTTGTATTAATTCAATTATGCTTAAAAACTGCCCTGGGAGGAATACAAAAAAAATAATTAGAAAACCTGACTTATCCTTATGTAGACTAAGGTGTTCCTTTGGATATAGCAAAACAAAAAAAAAAGGGTACTGTCCACCACGTGAACAGAGATGATCTTTCACTGATATGACACAGGAAAACTATTTAAAGATTTATTTCAGCTTTTAAAGCTGTTTCTGACAGCATGAAGGTGTCTGCAGAGCTTCGGAACTTCACATTTGCCAGTTTGCAAAGGGTCATTCAAGTTCATAACTCCAAAATCCTTAATTATGAGCCACAGCCATTGCTTCTTATGCAGGAAAAAGCGCTACTATAACACAGAATTACAGAAGAACCACCTTCCACTGGCACTTTCTAACTTCAGACATCTCGGTGGTAGTTTTAGGCAAGGATCACTTGGCCGTGAAGTACACATTAGTCCTACCATCACCCCTGCAAGCAGAAAACAAATAACCTGATGGCAATTTGGTTCAGCAAAAAGAGAATTCCAACAACTCCTTTACCCTCTTTTTGCTCTAATGTAGGAGCTGCCAGGAAAACCCTCCCCACTAACCTCAGTCACCATGGTGGCACACAAAAAGTACGGCTTCAAGCCAGAGAGGCCTCAGGAAAGTTGGACCCAGAGTCAACGTATCAGTGTGAAGTGAGTAAAAATCAACACAGTCCTTACCAGAACAGACAACATCTCCTTCTGCTAGTGGAAAACTATATTCTCTACTAGAGGTAAATTCCTAATAGCTCTGTGGCTTACCCATCCCGTGGCAGGAGTTGAAAATCAGACCTAAAATCTGGAGGTTTCAGGGTCAAAGACTAAAATGGTACATTGCACAGGAGAGAGAAGTACTGAAATTATATAAAAATCAATGTTTCTTGCTTGATGCAAATCATCCCAACAAGCTCCTGGACTGCCCAGCAAACTGCACCACTCATGGTACCACTGGGCTACTTTCATAGCATTCAACAGACACCACTATCACCATACTGTCCTGTGTATATATGGTCCTCAGCTCTCCAGATACATCTTTTACTTACTCTCACTCCATTTTAACTAATCAATAAAACCCAAAAGAAAACCCCAACCACCAGCAACAAAGCATTATGTTTCAGTTCCTCCAGAGGGGAAAGGAAGATCACAGCTCTCACCTTTGAAACTGGACTTAGAAAAGCTGGCATCTTCCTCAGATCTAGACCTTAACCTTTAGTGGAGCCCTTGAAAACTGCAATTCTAAGTGCAAAAATAGTACAGAAATGCGTAAACTTTATACATGTGAAGAACAAGGAGAGAAATAGTATGAACCTTCCCCTGGCTGTCCCACAACTGCATCTCACTCTCAGAAAAGGATCACTCACCGCAAGGAAAGATTTGTAGCACAGGATATAACTCATCGTGAGCAAAAGTGGGAATCTGAGCCATGACATTTTCATTTCAGACATAGCCAAAGGTAGGAGAGTCACTCTGTTCTGACTGAACTTTAGATAAGCACGCGCTGTGCCATGGTTTTGGTCTACTCACAACATTCCTCAAATTTTCACTGCAGTAGGAGGAAAGAGAGAAAGAGAGAGGGGGGAGGAAAAAAAAAAAATAAAGAAAGGGGAAGAAAGAAAGAGAGAGATAAAATTTGGTTTACAGGAGGTGTTTTATTGTGTCGATACCCAAAGGCTGGATTCAATAAAACCTCCATCTGGCTCTCACACAGAGCAACCTCCTCCAAGACCTCGCAGCAGCCCTGCTCACCTCCAGAGTCAATTTTTGGAGGCTTGTGAACGTTGACTTGGGCTTCCCTCCCGCCGCCGCAGGAGAGGGCTTTTTACTGAGTCAGATACATAGGAAACATCTCCCCGACTTACACTTATTTCGGAGATAAAGGGTGACTTCAAACCCAGGGGATGTGCCAAGCGTGCTTTAAAAGCTTGGCTTCAGAGAATCGACTATTCCCCGTGTGCCAGAGTACAAATACAGCTGAAGTAATCACTGAGACATGGTGTATGGAGTTTGCTGAGGGAGGTTCTCTGGCTTCGCCCAGGGAAGGGGCCAGGCAAGCTGTTTATGGGGGGGTCTTACTGTCTACAAACACGTTTCCATCCACCCCACGGAAATTTCAGCCACCAACTTCTTTTTGTGGAATCAGAACATTGAATTCTGCTGAATCAGAAGGCAGGGTCAAAAATGCTCAGAAATACATAAAGCTCTGTCCTGCTACCCTTATTTTCTGATGTATCACACGCTCAGGTACCAGGACTATAGGCACAAAATAAGAGCCTGGAGAGACAGTGAGATAAATGCTACACACATCAATAGGCAGAACCAATTAATTAGATAGATCTGATAGACGTTTAGTCCTTTCCCAAGTAAAACAAATATCAACTCCCAGGGACTTGTTTTTTCTCTTGTATTATAAGATTTGATCAATAAATCTCAGTTAAAATACTTTTTTTTAAAAAAAAAAAGATCAAGCAGCATTTGAATTTTTGAGTAAGTTAATTCCTTCTTTGTTAATTCCCACATAGCCCTTTCTCCTCCAGAAAGTTCATTTTCTAGCTGGCATTTTGGCTCCCATTTTGTTTCACAGCAAAGACACGCAGACAGACAATAACAGAAAAACCTATTCCTTTCTTAACAGATAACACTCGTGTCTTGTTACAGAATTTTCAGGCTGTAAATCAACTTGAAAAGCTAATTTAAGGATATTCACTTCCACTATTCGGGGCTGTATAAACATTCCAAATTCCAATTTCTCATCAAGACATATGCGAACATTTAAAAGGGATTTAAAGAGCCGCTTCGCCGTTAAGAAGATCTAGATCTAGCATTTTATTTTTCTTCAACGAGATTATCATGTAATATTAATACACAGAAAAAAAAATATTTCCAGTGCCTCTATGTATTTATGAGGTCCTGGGGGAGAGCAGAATTCCTTTAGCCGAGAGGGAGGCTGGAAGAAAACTGCAAGACTAAGACCGACTGTCGAAACATCAAATAGGCGGCAGAATTCGTTCGTACACTGCAATTTCTGCGAAAGTGCTGTGGTGTTGGTTTTCACTGTATCTGCTGCTTTAATTGTTTCTGCCTGTTCATTTCTTTGTCCGCTGAAACCACTAGCCTAAGGGAGATTTAAAAAATCAAAAGGTAGGACCGAGGTTGAACAGGAAATGAACACTGGTGCGGCGGCATTATTAAAGTAAAAAGTAAAGAGAAGTTCAGAAGTGGCTCTAGGAACGCAGATTTAAGTGCCATCTCCCCTCTCCCCCTGCTCGTTTGGCTGGCTGCTATGGATAAAACCCAAATCCTCGTGGCAAGGCACCCTGGTTTTACGAGCCTGGAAGGGGAAGGATGTGTCCTCGGGAGCCTTTCCCACCCCTCTGATGGAAAGATGTGCATTTGGTTTGGTGCCATCTCAACTGCCTATTTCCACCCCATATCCCTTACCCATGTGGGAGGGTGTGTAGACAGAAAGCTAGAGAGGAGATAGAGAGCAACACGTGGGGGTTTCTAGTTTTTGGGGGTGGAGGGGAGAACTTCCAAAGTTGGGAACCCCCTCATCCCCGCGGGCTGGGTATAACGCCAATGACACACTTAATGAAAATAAACAGAGCTGGCATTAGAATCCATGGGAGGAATTTTCTTCCCCCCTCCACTTTTAAGTGCACTCTATCTTTCTCCTCTGCTATCTCTTGTGCCTTTTTTCTCTGATCTCCAGGACAAAAGATTCAACAATCAGAGATTCAAACCCTAAGCTAGGAGGATATGTACTTAAAATACCACATGGCCAATAAAACCTACTTTACAACATATCTCACCTTTAACAAGCAAATTGACCAATGTAAGCCCAAACTGACCCCAAATCCTTTTATAAAATAGTCAAAAAACCCTCAACCCTGAATTGCAGCTATTAAAACAGTGATACAGTTATCAGAAAAAATGCTCTGATTTAAAAAAAAATCTCAATACTGGGAGTTTCACCACATAAACACGCTCACTAACCAAAAGGTACGAGGCCACAGATTTCAGGAATTAATTTGGGTTAATTCAAATGGCAAAGATGAGGTAGGCAAAATAACAAGCAATTACCTTTTCCTGCCTTTGAAGAACAATGAATTTGGGACTGGTCCAACTTCAGGAAGAGTGATTACAGATTTTATGCCCAGACAAACCTCTACCTCCTAAATACATACAACATATATACGTGTACATGCGCCCTACATATGTACATACGCTTATCTATATTCCATAACACCCTGCACTTGAAGGAATAATTAAGGATAAAATTCAATTATTTATTACATACCCTGCTAATTATTTTTGAAGCTCTATAAAGAGAGCAGGAAAGCTAACCAACACAAGACATAATTAAGCAGAAAGGCAGCATTTGTGTGGTCACTTGGTGGATTCAACATGCAAAACGTTCATCATTTAACCATTTCCTTTATACCGCGCGTCAGGGTTTGCAAGCAAGGCAGAATCACACATTCGACTTAAATACATTTTTTGAGGAGGAAATATCTATTTCTATGAGTATCGACAGTCACTTTAGTGGATAATAAGCAACGTTAAATAAAACATGTAGCTAAACAGGCATTAAAGGCCTTTTACATACTTGGAAGAAAAGAAAACAGGTTTTTTTCTTTTTTTTTTTCTCCTTTTCCTTTTTTTTTTTTTATGCTGCAGACTGCAGGCATTTTGGTCTATCTCTGTCAAGTGCAATTCTTTCTTGATGAATGACAAGGTACGATAATAGGCTGCCGTTACCAGGGCAACCAGACAGCAGAGCTGTGTGCCTTGAATTTTGTCATCTGAAAATGAAACCAGAAGCAAAAGAAAAGCTGAGAATCTAGCGACAGATTAACTCGGGGAGGTTGGGAGGGGGGGAGGATGGGGATGGGGACTGGTGGGGGGAGAGAGAGCAGGAGGAGGAAGGAGAGAGCAAGGAGGGGGGAGCAGAGGGGGCTACATTACCAGCAATTAAAATTACAGCAATATGTGGTGTTTGTGTGTAACTGTGTGTGCCTGAGTTACAATCTCAGCTATCGTTTGTCAATAAGGCTTTTCATCCCTGTTTTCTCCACCGCTCTCTTTGTTCCAGAAACATAGAGAAATCTTTAAAAAGTACCTGTCACAGAAGCCTCCCCAGCACAGCCACCTTGACAAGAAGTCTATTTCCAGTGCTACTCTCCACCCTACCCCCAGCAGCACCCAGTTCGTCCCAGTCCCACTCAGACCCCAACGAGCCACAGCTGAGGGTGAGGGTGGGGAACCAGTACTCATTTCTGTAGTTAACGGCGGGCAGCTGGTGTGGGACCTCACCACACTTGGAGTTGGTCAACCCCTCTTGAACCTCAGCCCTAAGATTCCCAAAGGATTCATATCCAATGCCTTCCCCTTGGGCTGGGAAAGTCTTTGCAAAGCCCTCCTGGTTACACAGGGACAGGGTTTGGTTCACGCTGAGGCTCACAGAGGCGAAGTTAGGGGGCGTTCAGCCAAAGGTTGGAAGCAGAAAGGCTGAAAAGGAGCCAGTGGCCAAACTCCAACCTGCAATCAGCTTTTAAACACCAGGATGTCTGGATCTGGGCCCAGTTCAGGCTTGGACCTTTTGAAGAAGAGCTAAAAATGTAGCGGTCTATCTTCTCCTTTGTACCTCAAGAGTTGAATAAAATATAATCAAAACACACATAAGCCTTGGGTTTAGAAAA
>VXBW01001797.1:185344-202128 GCA_013400375.1 Thinocorus orbignyianus
AAATTTAAAAAAAAAAAAACAAAACCACAAAAAGGCCTGGGTTTAAAAAAAAAAAAAAAAAAGCCTAACCTGCAAAGCTCAAACTGTTGATGCACAGTATAACACCCACTGGCCTTCACAAACACACAATAATATTCATAGATGAGACAAAAGCTCTGCCTGCTCAAGCCTAGTAACTAAACCCGTAGCGCATTTCCACAGCAACATAACCTGAAACCTCATAATATTCATGTTTCAGAGCCACCATCTTCCATAGCCTTCACAGATTTTTACAGATGCCTTCTCTTACCAACCTCTTGGGTTATCAGATAAAACCTCGCTCCTACCATCTTGTGGAAGAGCTGTTGATAAAATAAGCCTTCTGCAGTTCCTCTGCTGTCCCTCAGGCAAAACTCCCCGTGATCCTCGCACAGTCTGGGTGAATCATGAGGCTCCTCCACCTAAGAAGGAGGCATTTCTGCCAACTTTAAAGACGAGGAAACTGACACAGAGAAAAGCTGCCTGAGTCAGACCCTTTGAAGTCAACGGGATGCCTTCGTTGTTCTTCAGCTGGTTTTGGACCAAGCTTTAACAAACCCCCCCGTGGCACTGGGCAGTAGGACCCCCTGCTCCTGGCTCACAACTTCAAGCCCTCAATAAGCCAGATTTCTTCCCAACACGCTTTCTCTCAACATGCTTGCTTAAAAGGTAGTTAATTCAATTAAATAAGAATGCAAAGCAATAAATGTTGCTTAACCAAAATTACACCACCTTTGCCCAGGAAAATTACACTCCAAGCATGTCAGTCGTAAAGATGACATGTTACTGAAATAAAAATTCATAACCTATGCATGTCTTCACATGGGGAAATCAGTTACCTGATTTTTAAGGTATCTAAAGGAAGTGATCATCCCTAATGTTTCTCCACAGACACCCAGTATAATGGATTATAGAAGAATGACTTAATTTTTTGGCATCTTGACCGTCCTTGACTGTTTTCCATGGAAAAATGAAGTGATTTTTCTCTATATCATCACTTGCATGATTGACTTTTTTGCCATGACAAGCCCAGGACATTTCAGTTACCCTGATTTATTTTTGCTTGACTACTATCCTATGACTGTGTCTACATGGCACTGAGGAGAGGAACCCCTGCTAGCTCTGGCATCAGCAGCGGTCTAGTTGCATCAGCAGCTTCGTTCCACATGGACTAATTAGCTTCAGTTTTCAGGCGAGAATGTTGCATTAAGTACAGCTATGCTAAGTTTTGGAGCCAGATTAATTTCGTCTCCATTTCACACATACTTTTAGCTAATGTCCTGCACAGGTACAAGGAAGCCAGCAACTGTTTTTTTGGGCTGAAGGAGTAATCAGGCCACTTCGTTTGCCAGTCTCCGCTCAAGCAAGCGGTCGCTTGGGGCCATTACAAACTTGTCTTTACTGCAAGTCGCTTTCCAAACCCTTCATTTGAAAGCTGCCTTGCTCCTTCTGCACATCTTTTCCATTCAGTTTTCAAAAGGTAACAGGAAATTGTCTGTTACCAAGCGGATGTATAAAATGTGAAGGACTTAGTCTTGATGATATTATCTCGTAACCCCCAAATCAACTAGGTCCAACGCCAAAAGCACTGTTTAGATTTCTGAA
This sequence comes from Thinocorus orbignyianus, assembly GCA_013400375.1. Taxonomy (NCBI): domain Eukaryota; kingdom Metazoa; phylum Chordata; class Aves; order Ciconiiformes; family Thinocoridae; genus Thinocorus; species Thinocorus orbignyianus. Next base: position 186,968 of record VXBW01001797.1, read on the forward strand.
TTAACTGCTTTTCCCAAGCTTTCTGCATTCTCCTGTTTCTGCATTGTGAGAAATGAGGAAAGTTCTGCTTTATCTGACTCACTAATTCCCAGAAGTCAGGAGATATGGAGAACACAGTCAAGTAAAGCACTTCTCCAGCTACTACATGCTGATTTTATTTCTCCCTACCACATGCCATCACGGAGCGTAGCTGTCTTCTGCCATATGGGAGATCTCACAGCTGAATGGCAGAACCATGACACCCAAACTTTGGGAAATGCTCCTTTAAGCCTTGGGCACTCCTTATGCCTGCCTTGGCCAAATGGGAAAGCAATCGCATTAGAATAAAATGTCTACATATTAATCATATTGACTAATATCTAAACTGCTTTTGCTAACTATGCCTAAGCAGAGTTGGGCAAGGCAGTATAGAGTGCAGCCATTGTGACTAGGTATTATTTTAAAGATGAAGATTGAATTAAGGCCTCCTTAGTTTCCGACCCATGTCTTAACCACTAGCCTGCTGCTTTATAATCCTCCTTGCGTGCACCTCCGTGTTAACTCAAGGCGAAGCTGAATTATGGCTCTTCTTATCCCTCATAAGCCGAGGGGGCTGTGGAAGAGCAAGTTGGAGTTTACTCGGCCTCATGCATCCATCAGCAGCATGTCAGCCCGTTTCCAGTTGTGGAATCCTTATTAGCAGCGATGATGGAAGAGGGACATGGAAAAAGGCGGGGTTTTCAAAACCCTCCATTGAGCGCGGAGAGGTGACAGCTCAACAAATCACCTTTAGATTTGTGAACTCAGCAGATTGTTTCTGGAAGTTGTTGAGAGAAAATAAATATGGAAAACCACAATGTCATTTCTAAGAGTCACTTTTCAGAGCCTGACCACATTTTAAGTATCTGTTAAGTGATGTCCTTTCTCCTACCATGCTTCTCGCCAAGACCAACTGTTGTATCAATCTCCTGACAAAGACAAGTTTGACTTTGGGATTCCAGACACCAAAACAAATAATACCACCTACGGCCCTGGTGAGTCACAAAACTCATGTGATTTCTTTCTTTTTTTTAAAAAAAAAACACACAACAACAACCCCAACTAATTCTTAGTGTAAGAGGCTCAAGAAAGGAAATAACTCCAGTAGGAAGGCTTTCCCCTTTGTGAATGATCTTGTGTTCAAAGGAGAGAGAATGATTTGTAAGTATTGTGAAATACCACAAAGAATATATCTTTACATATTTATTCAATTTCATATCTGTACCCAAAACCTCCCTGCATGGTTTGACCTCATGGACAACCTCCGGGAGAACCATCTGCTTGCTTCCTTTAATTTTCATTGGAGTTTGATGGTCCTGCATTCCTACGCCGTGGATGTGAACCACCTCCAGCCCTAGCTCCTATATCCTAATATGTTAACATGGCTGCATGGCTTCCAGACCACATCCAGCTGGGTTTGGCCAGCTCTGGACACCCTCAAGAGAAGCTTTGGTCTCTTTGCACCTGCCTGTGTAGATAAATCCTCCTCTGATGCTTGCTATTTGTGGAGAGCCGGCTCAGGTACATCCCTTGGCTAGGTACGCCCTCAGCAACCTCCTCCAAAAGTCCTTCCTGAAACTTATCTCAGGGATGAATGGAGCATTTCTTTAAAAAGACTGGGGAAAATGGTTCTTTTAAAGACACGTGATGCTACACTAACATACCTAGCATCTGGATACTCTGCTTATGGGTACATTAAAATGTATTTAAATGCTGGTATTAAATGAGAGCCTTCCTAGTGCTCCTTACACAGAGTGCAGTTGTCCAGTAAATTATTTTGGAAATGGCTTTAGACTTTTGCAATAATAGGCTTTTGGCAAGCAACAGGACTCTTAAAAGAACCACTTTATCATTATGAGAAGATCATAAATGAGAGTTAACTCATAGATACGGTCATTTGCTAACCATCAGAGGTAATATCAAAACATCAGCCACTTTTAAATGGACTGCCAAGGAGGAAGCTAAGGGAAAAAGCAACCTGTCACCAATCCACAAATGCAGGCAAAATGTATTACACCCTGCAGTCCAGCAGATCCTCTTTCTGTCAGATTGTATTGGCACAAGATATTTGCTCTTTGAGAAGAATCACAGAACTGTCTTCTGGGCCCCATCTCCAGTGGACACGGAGAAAAATGCGCTCCCTTCTCTGCTTGTTTCTTTCATGTATTTGAAGGCAATTTTCAAGTGCCACTTTCAGCCTCCTCTTGAGTAAAAAACCCCAATTCTCTCCGATTCCCCCCCCCCAAAAAAGTAATTTCTCATAAAGTTCTAACCACTGTTCTTCCTACAAAGTGATTGCTTCATGTCAGTGCTGAAGCCCAGACCCAAGAGAAGATGTTGTCCTACACCCAAGGCTCTGCTTGGTAGCAGAGCACGTTTATTACTCACACACAACATCCGAACACGGTGACATTGCTGACTCATGCTGAGACAGCTGGTGCTGCACATGCATCTTCAGAATATAGTAGCTGTTAGTCTTCACACGTGATAAGGTGGCCCTAAAAGAATAAGCCCATGTCCAGTAAATGGTGAGCAAAAAAATGAATCAGTTGCTCATGGAAGCAGGCTACTCTGCAAAAAATAACCCTCGGATGCTACGGAGATGAAGAATGTATTGCTAGAGAATTGAGGGACTCAAGCTGTGGTGACAAAGGAGACCAAATATTTGGAGTATGACAAGGAGCAGCCTAGTCAATTAACTTATCTGTTTTCCTAACAGTTGGAGAGTCTCCTCCATCTCCATTGGCAAGTGGGTGGGGGGTTAAGATAGCTGTCACACTTTGATAAGTAGGCCACTTCGTTATGAAAGATTAAGGCCAGAGATGTGGATGCAGCTGAGTGTAAATGAGACTCCCAAGAGTGAGGATCAAAGTTGGTAGGAAAACCATAGTAAAGCATGAAAACCAAACTTCCTACCAGGAATTTAAGCATGAAAGAGCCATGGTGACTTCCAGTTTCGAGGCCAGAGGCTGAAGACCTCATTGAAAGCTGTTGGAGGGCCTCCGTGCCAAGCTTAGATAGCCCTCACTGAGAACAGGCAGGAAAAGAGGGGTTTCTTCATGTCCAAAAAAGTCAACTTTGCAGGCTGGGGAATCGTGCTAACAATCTAAGACAAGATACAGCTTTGATATTTCTTGGCATTTTTCTCCTATAAATATGAAGACCATAAGACATTAAAAAAAGCCCAGAGGGTTCTTGTCTGTTTGTAGTCATGTAAACCGCTGCTCATCAGAGAGTCTTTCTGGCCAAGGAACTAAAGCCGTTTCCTTCCTGGCCCCATTTGTTAAAAGATTTTGTCTCTGCTCCTTCGCTGCGCTACAACTGGCTGGGACTTCGCAGGATGTAAGAGGTACTGGAAATCTCTTCCACAACACGATGATATTCATGTGCTCTCGTCTGGTGCAGCAGAACAAGGCTCACCAGCCCTTGTTTCCTATCGCCTTTATTGCAGGAGCTCTGCACACTCACTGCCTGGCTGCTGGAGCCTAGAGAGACCTGATAAAGTCCTGGCAGCTTTTTCACCCCTGTCAATACCTCAGCCATTTCCCTTGTTCTGTGAACGACTTAAAGTGAAATTTTAAGGTAAGTAATCCAGTTGTCCTATGCCTGTAAAATAGAGGTTTTAATAATTACTCTATTTACCCTGCAGACTGCAACACAGCCATTAGATCCATCTTATCTGAACATCTGATAATCTATTGCTCATTACCACATTGTAACCATTAAGCTTGTGGAAATATGGAATGTAAGTAGAAGGAATGAGGTCTGCGCTGATGTTCTGGTCAGAGGGAACAATAAAGAGAACACCGAAGAGCTGGTTTGGCAATGGTACTTCCCACTTTTCATATCCCAGCCTCCTTTAATTAACTTTTATAAAGCACATGAAGAAAGAAGAAGGGAACATAAGCTCTGCTCACCGATGCTCATGTGCTCTGGTTGCAGCAGAGCTTCTCTCAAAGGCTCTTTCCAGCTCGCTGCAGCTTTCAGTGGAGGGGGAATAGAGGAGGTACCTCCCACTAGAAATGCCAGCAGTGTCACTTCCTAATCTGCCTTTAAAAGTCCTGTTTAAAAGAAGACAACTCAGTGTGCAGTGGAGCATTTTGAGCAGTCTAAGGGAAGGGAAGGCTGCACCCTGTGCCGGTGCCAGCAGGGTAAGGTATGGTGGAGGTCCTGTACCCCAGCTGGAGGTAAGGATGACACATTCTGCCTTCAGAGACAGTGATTTCATACGTCCCCCATGGACAATTCATGGTGGAGGCACTTCAAGTTCCTCAGCTGTGACAGTGAGCTCCACACAATGGGCTCACACTGTCCAGCACCTTCTCTTTCATCCCTGGGGTCAGAGTTCATAAGGGGAGATGTATCCCTTGCTGGTTTCTTTTCCCTCTTTCCCATATTTTTTCCCCTCTGGTTTCCCATTTTATTCTCATCTTTCTCGTCAAGACACTACCTCTTTTGATCTCCTATTATATCTCTCTTACTTCGAGGAAAATGAGTCAGGTGCAATATTCCCCCTTCTTGCACACCAGCTCTATCCACTGCAAATGTATAAATGCGTATTTCCAAATGTAAATGCCAGCCTCAGGTGTGTCATTGTAACTCGGAAGCAATAAATTTCACGGAACTAGACAGGGGCTTCAGTGTGACTGCAGCTGAGAGCAAGGCATGAGCTATCTAACCTTGGAAACATCCCACCAAAAACATGTGGCATGAACTTCACCTTGATCTAGCTCATTAAGGGCTCTGCATATTTATTCAGATAACTAGGTCAGTCTAATTTCTGTGCTGCTGGATTTCCACCCCACCTTTACCTGTTTAGCAGTGACATTAGTTCTGGTGGCCCCATCCATATCTCCTCACACCTTTGGCAGCAGAGCCAACCTCTAGGATGAATTTCCAGCACGTTGGGCATCCACAGGCATCACCGTGGGTGGCATGAGTTGGCTCCTCCCATCACTTTAATCCAATGCTCTCCCTCCTCCCTTTCTTGCAGAAAGGAATCTTTTAACTGGTGCACAAAAAGATTTCAGCAGCCGCTTCCAGGAAAGCGAGGATGATTTACATCAGCTGGGGACTGAACCAGGTTATGTTTAGCTTTAGTCCCCTATTTCAGAAACAACAATGTTATGAATAATCCTTTTATGTTCATACATCTTGTATAAATACCTGAAGCATGTATAAAACCAAGGAGAGGAGGGAATTCATTAAGGTGGTCCAGGGAAATAGCACTTTGAGAGTGAAACTGATTTTACCTTTCTATTTTTACTTAAGAAAGGCCACGGGGGGGGACTAAATGTGAGGAAAAATTTCCAAACAACAGTAGATATATTTTGTGGAAGCATTTTTAGCCTAAAAAAATGCACCTTACTTATTCTTCTGTATTTTACTGCAGAATTCCTGATAGGCCAGGTCCGAAGTCTGGAATCAATAGTAATGTTTCAATAGAGGTCAATGGACTTCAGGGCAGGCCCTCTGTGCTCATTATTTAAAGTAAATAAAAGGGAGAAATAGCCAGTCAAAAATGGGACACCGGCAGTGATTTTAAAAAAAATAATAAATCCCTCTAATTTTTAAGAGACCTATTTAAACCAACTTTTAAAGATAAAACAGTGCATGCATTCAATTTTCAGTTCAATTACATCATGTCACACTGATTTCATCTGGTTACCGCATGTTATTGGTGGGAATGTAACTTGATGCAGCTCAATACAGCTTGTGGCATACTGTGATTTATTACAATTTAAATGATAAAGCACCCAAGAATGTTCAGGCAATTGGATTACTCCATTGACTGAATGTTCAGACATCTATTTTTAGAAAAGAGATGTCAGTTTGAGCAATATTAGATGGACTGATCCATTGTCACGGGAGGGGCAGGGGAATGTCCCTTATCCCTTAGCACTGCTTAACGTTACCTCTGTGTTTCATTCTTTTTAAGAGGTTTGTGTAGACCTGGATGTGACAGAATTTTATTCATCAAAGGCGGGACAAAGTTCTCAACACACTTGCTGAGCCTCCTCCCGAAGGAAAGAACAACAGACCAGCAGGATAAATCAAGTCCAAGCCCAAATTTTGCCTGCAGTTCAAGGAGACTCAGGATATAGGTTCTGGTTTTGCTGTTTTTCTAGGGATGGGTCAGTAATGATCATTGCTGAGGAGCAGGAATGGGACTAGAACTTGCCTAGAACACATGCAAGTCTGTGGATGCCAAGTTCTTGGTACACACCATCCCATCCTCTCGTAAATTATCAGCTAGATTCTCGAAGCTGGAAACTGTTTGGACCCACAGCTCTAGACAGACAGACAGACAGGAAGTGGAAAAAACGATGTTCCTTTCTTTTGTTTTACAAATATTTTCAAACAGGCTATATGCCAAAACAAAAATAACCATGAAACTGGAATAATTCATGAATAACATGGCACAACAATAAAAGGTTGGGCATTACTGAAGTGGATTCTTTAATTCAGCCAAGAAGAGAAAGTGCTAAAATCAACACAAAGGGATCCCATTAGACCATTAGTAGATGAAAGGCTGGTTCCAATCACTCTGGTTTACTCAGCTGGATCTCTTTAGGAACACTGAATGGTGAGGTGGGGCCTAATTCTCCACTTTTTGTGTGCCTAAGCATGGTACAGGGGCTGTGGGTGTGCAAAGGTAGGAAAGGAATTTGACACGTGTGTTTGGAAAGGTACTATGAACTATTGTGGCCGTCATCTATCAAATTAGTCCATCTCTTTGATACACCAGTCAGAGAAGGTCTCGTGATGGCTCCAAAAACTTGTTCCTGTCTTGACCACAAACTCCTCATTTTACATGAAAGCACCAGCAACTTCTGGGAAATAGATTAAATCTAGCTCCAAACTTCCTCTTGATATGGATAAAAAATGTCTAGGAGAATGGGCTTGACTAATCTCAGCAGGAGCAAGACCTCCTGCCGATGAGCTCTTAGTTCAGTGTTTTAACATCTGATCTTACTGTCTCTGGGTCAAAATTATGCCGGGTGCAATTTTGACAATAACCTTAGAGTCAGCCACAGAAAGACTTTCTCCCATTTCATGTATGTTTTTTGCATCAACTGAAGTCCAGCTCTCAAGAAAGAGGCGAGGCTCTGGAGGCAGCAGATACAGAGAAAAATCCAAACTTCAGAAATAAACTCATTAAAAGGAAAAAATAAAATCAAGGAAAGCACGTTTAAGTGCTTGCTCTTTTAGACATACCTCCTTTTGCATCTCCTCTAGCAGCAAAAATGGTTGGATTTATAGAAGAATCTTATGCACTTCTCCCAGATGCGCCTCCTTGTTCTTACATTGATCTAAAAAGAGGGCTGGCTATCAATCTACCCAGTAAGGCAAAATTTAACAACAGAGGAGAGTATGTGCAGAGTCAGTGAGGGTTTTATCATGATTTTTTTTTTTTAAAAAAAAAAAAGGCAGGACTTGCCCTGTATGCAGATAGCAGCTTTCTAAGTCTTGAGGTCAAAACAAGCATCTGAAGTTGTTAAAGTCTTGATTTAGGAAAAGATTTCTACGTGCACCTTTTCAGGCTAACATGAGTTTAACAAGGAACTTATTTTTTGCAGACTCATAACCTCGGCTACGGGAGCTAATTGGCAATGCAAATCCACCCAAATCTGGCACTTGGCTCCGTTCACAGCACCCCATGAGATGAAACCCAGACTCGAGCTCAGATGCTGGAGGTGGTGCAGAGGGGCAGCCTGTCTTAGAGGCTGCAGGTCCCCATCCTGCGCCCGAACTTCTTACCGTGGAGGACAAACTCCTCTGCCCCAAGACTCAAGCTAAAGAGCAGGCAAACGGTGCAGACGATCAGGGAGTTTGTGTTGAAATTAATTAGCCTAACATGACCCAATAAACCTAAGGAAGCAGCTTCCCTGCCCGGGATGGAAAATCCTCACAGGTGTAAAAGCTAGTCCAGCTGCCAAATGTAGCGCGCTCAGCTCTGCACATCTGAAAGGGCTTTAAGGAGAGAGATAATGCTGGGTGGGAGTCAACAAGTTAGTGAGCCTCACTAAGAGCTACTGGAGGCACAGATTTACCCCTCTGCATTACCTATATTCGAGGTGTCCTCGCAGGCACAGATGGGAAAAGGCTGTAAAGGAAACATTTTCAAACTCAGGGTGCATTAGACAAGTGATTGCAGGCCCTGTGATTTATGGCTGCGGTAATGGAGTGGGTCTCGGAAAACCGAAATCCAATTATCAGCTCTGCCATCTCAGGCAAAATGCTTAAGCCAAACTTTCTAATCAGGGCTTTTAGGCTGGGTTGACTTTCCGAGGTGCAGAGCACCTCCCCACCCCACAAGCTCTGCGTAGAATAACACATCCCCAGCCTTCTGAAAAGCAAACCTTCTGTGCTGAAAGCTGGTCTCCCCTCCCCTGGTCCAGAGAAAAGCAAAAGAAAAAAAATCATATTACATTTTATTCTTCTGTGCTTGGGTTGATGGTTGGACGAGCTGATCTCAAAGGTCCCTTCCAACCTAGCCAATTCTATGATTCTGTGATACATTTTTTGGTAATTCAGCTGAAAAATGAAAACGCTTTCTCCACGTAACCAGGAAAATGAAAGTGTGGAAAGGCGGACGCAGAGATTGGAAATCTTGACAATAAGGGACTCGGTTCTCTGCTCGTGGCTTTCCCTCCTGCGAACAAGGAACAGGAACATTTCCATACCCACCTCACAAAGGGACTTCTGAGAGTTAATTCAGCTCTTCAGATAGTGCCTTGAGATCCACAGATGGAACTTGCTGTAGAAGCGAGGCATTACTAAATAATGAGGTACCATCATACGCGAACAAAACAGGCTGGTACATTGCTCCATATGTTTTAAAACATTAAGCCCTGTGTTGTTTTCCAACAGACAGATACATTCCAACCTGGAGAGGATCAAACACATCCCAGAGTATGTTGTCTTTTTATTTCTGAAGAGAGGAGATAGCTCCAACAACAGTGTTGTCTCTTTTGGGGTATTGAAACCAAAATAGGAATTTATTATTTTATTTATTTTCTGTTAAAGACAGAGGGGAGGGAGGGGGGCGGGAAGAAGGAAAAGTTTCACACAGCATGTGCCAAAGGAACAGAACTTCTCCCTGGACATCTGTCCCTGAACAACAGAGGAGACCTTGGGCTTTGTATCTCAACTGAAAAGATAAATGTTGCAAGGCGCCTCCCCCACTGCAGTTTCATGTGTGGACCTGGAGAGATCCCTTGGGAGAAATATTAATTTAAGCTCTGGTTCTGCCACCGGGGTCTCCTTTTGCCTGTCTCCAGCTCCCAGTGGATTCACACCAACTCCACGTGTTCCAACACACAGGCAATGTGTGCAAGCACAGTAGAGACAGGCTTCTGATTTTTTTTTGCATCTGGAATTTGGGGAAAGTTCTTCCTAAAACAGGGAGAGAGGAAAAGACTGGAGCATCGCAACGGCTATGTTTTCTGCCACGACTGTAGGAAAAAAAGCAGCATTTGGCTGCCTGAGGGATATGGGGACTTTAGATTCTTATTGAATACTTTTGGCAATTGTACCAAAATGTCGTGTTTTTACTGGGTTTTGATCACTATTTTTAACTCCTCTATTCATACATTCCAAAAGGAACTGAATGCTGACGTAAAGACAGCAAGCAGAATCCCACTAATTCAAAACCAGGGCTTCCCTCCTCCTCCTCCTCCAGTTATGTTTCAGCATCTTTCAAAATCCACATTATAGCTCAAAACTACACATGGGACGTTAGGTCACATGGAAAAGATCAGAGGGTGATGAAGGAGAACAGGGATTATGCCGAAGCTGTAGGGTTACTTCTGAATTACCTACGAAACAGGAAAGAAATAACAAGAATTCATGAGTTTTTTTAGTGTACTTGCACCCTCATCAGTGAGATGCAACACATCCTTCAAACCACCTCACCCTGCCAGGTATTCCTGCAGTGAAAACACAACCACTGACCAAAGAACAGAAGGTAAATTTTGACCAGCCCATGTGTGAGGTCCTTCAAGAGCCCACCAACCCTCTTCCCCAGACGATATCCTCCCCCACTTCCAAGCCCCGGGAAAAGCCCAGCCCCAACTGCTCCATCCTCTCCTTGAGGAGAACCAGGTGCCCTAAAAGCAAAGGGGGGGAAAGGGGTGATCAAATGAGACAAACACACTTTAAGGAACTGATTTCCAGGTTCACCATTTACTGGATTCCTCGTGAATAACCAAGGGTACTCTTTGCAAGTTCAGACATGATACAAGCAGACATGCACAGGAAAACCAAAGTCCATCGGCTGTTTTGGGATCCTTTCCAATTTCTGTCCTTTGAGGAGAAGCTGGAATCCAGGTGAGTCTCAGACTTTATCCAGAAATGAGTCCATAGACCGAGCGAGGACTCTTCCCCCGGTCCTCAGCTCCTGAATGTCTGATGCTTCCCAGCATTTCTTGCATAATTCATCTTAAAAGTGGAGTTACCAGCAGGGCAGTCAAGTGAGAAGTATATAATGGCCTGTGATCATCAGACACAGCTTCCAGGGAACAGAAGCCAGCAGTTCAGCTTCTCGTAGTAGCCAGAGGGAGCTGTTTGGAGACTTCTCCCAGGAGCAGACTGAGCTTATCCTCCTCTTGGCCACGCAGGACACCAAAGGGCACCTTTTCTGTTCCGCCTTCCAAAGGTGCACAGCGGCAAATAGCACCAGGTTTTGGCCACCATCACGGTGGCCGTTTGACACCAGTGGCCATGCTCTGAGAGAAATAAATCCTGCCAGAGCCCATCTAGGCCTTGTTTCTCAGAAGCCCAAAAGCCATCCTTCAAGAGGTCCTGCTGGAGACGGCATGAGAAGGAGACACTGCAGAGCAAAACCTGTGTCCATCCTTTCACCCTCCCCACCCCACCCCACCACCCCACTCCTTAAAGAACATATAATTTACATCCACTGTACCATCAGCCCAGCGTGAGGACACCGCTGTAGGTGGAGCTCCGTGAGCACGACACAGTCGATCAGAGACACAAGGGCCAGCAAATAAATGACTTCTGTAAGTGTCAGACATTTCGGCCCAGGAGATTAGACATTCATTGACTACAGTGTGGGAAGAGCTGTTAAATAAAAACAGTCACAGCAGTCTCAGCCTGCCACGGTCACTGTGACTACCACGTAAACCAGAGACTCCTCTTTCATCTCAAAAAATACCTTTCTTTGCTTTTTAATTGGCTGCAATGCCCTCCTATGTCAAATACAGTTGCCAGAGCACTGGGCGAATGACACAAAAATAAAAGAGAAAAAAAATGCCTGCCGTGCTCACAGAAGCAACGTATTCTTTCATGATTACATCTGGGGATGTACGAGGGGGTCCCCCGGCATCTCTGCAACCTCATTCACAGCCTGGAAAGTTCCAGAGAGGAAGCATGTATAAGATTAAGTACAGCAGCCCTGGAAACCAGGAGACATGAATTATTGCTTTGTTCATGCTTCCTTGGGCGAAATCACTTTTAGGTGCCTTTCCCCTCCGTGTTCCCTCCAGCTCCCCTCCATCCATCCCTCTCCATCCCTTCGGAGCCTTGTTCCCTCTTTGGGGGATGCTGCTGTCCTGGGCACTGTGTGATTCATTCCAGGGGGAGCCTGGAGGTTCCACTTTACACCATTAACAAATCTCAATGAGCCACAGCATCTTACCCCACAGCATCACTTGTCTGGAGAGACCAGGAGATCAATTTGCCCCATAATTGTCACCCAAGAATCAGGTTCATTTTGGGCCCAAACCAAACAAAAACAAGAACCAGTTATCTAAAAGACTGATGCTCATCCCTTTCCCTTATTTAAAGGGAGGGAGCTGCACGCTGACATTTCACTTAATGCTGGAGATGTTTAACTCGCTGGCAAAGTCAAATTCTCAGACATGCCTTTGTCTGGCAGAGGAAAAAGTAACCTTGAATAGATCAAGTAGAGAGGCAGCAAATTACAGTTTGTAAATGCATCGCGTGAACTTGTGGATGCATTTAGATCAAGGGAGTATAATGAGATATGCTGAATAATACAATGAGATATTCTGAGTAATATTTGATGCACCTAATTACTGAGCACATGCCTAACAGAGTTTTCCAGTGGCAGTTATCAACGCCCTGCAGGTACTTGTCCAGGCAGCCTGATCCTCTCTATAGAATCCTTAGGTTGCCAACCTGGATTCCAGCTAAAAAACTTGTGCATCTAGAGAAAAAAAAGTGTTTGCAGGGCATGGTGGTTATAGTTGTCCTAAAAAAACTCCACTGGTGAGAATGGAGTTCCTCCCAGCTTGTGCCACTGGCAAATGAGACAAGGCTTTGGCCTTGAAATTAGAGTCCACATTAAATCAGGGGTCCCAGGGCTCTCCCAGACTCGGCCACACAGTTCTCAGTGTCGAGAAAAGCTGCAGACAGACAATCTAGGTCCCCAATTAACTCTATAAAAATATCTTGGACTCCAGCATCCATTCACCAACTCCAAGTCTGAAGGAGTCCGCCCCACCACAGTCAACCCAAGGATGGCTCCTTGCCGATAATTTAAATCTTTTTAATGCGTGGCTTAAAAGAGCTGGCTTTTCGGGAGCTATGATCTCCTCTATTCTTGCCTAATATTGAAAAAACTCCCTTTCTCTAAGCACCTGATGCAGAAAACACTGAGAAAGAGCCCAATTAGATGTGCAACTATTTGTACCCCTTTGTCTTACAGCATCAGGTGCTGAAGCAGCAACACAGGATCTTCCTTGGGAAACGCAGTGTATTAGATTTGATGAGATCCATTTTCCTGATGGCTTCTGAAAGATCTTTGCGCTAATTAGCTAAGAATACCGCTGAATTATTTAATTATCTCTACTTTTGTGCCACAAAATATGTTGTTACATCACACGCTCTATCTTGCTGTTGCTCTTCATACTTAATGACGCCTTTATAGTTAGCGATTTCCTTTGTTCTCCCCCTGGAAGTGGGTTTTGGTGGGGTTGGAGAAGGGGCGGTGGTTGTTGTGGGGGGGGAGCAGCAAGGGGAGGTGAAGAAAAAATACCAGTTTTCAAATCTTATTTTCACTGGGGGTGGGGGAAATCTTTGCACGTGTTGAGCTCCAGTTCCCTATGCAATATGCGAAATGCGGTTCAGCGCTTACAGCAGCCCCGTGTGCTCACTGCTGAGGCCACCAGGAATGCTTTCCAGAGGAAAAGGAAAGAAAATTTATATATTAAAAAAAAAAAAAATTAAGAAAAAAAAATATAAATCAGCAAGGAATGTTTTTTAACAAGGAAGAGGTAAATTATGATAATTGCTCTGACCGGTAGGGTCCTTAAGCATTACTAATTAGCATTTATTGCCTGGATTATTGAAACAATGTGTGTGTTCCGAAGAGTGAAGAAGAACTGGGATGCTCTTTCCTTCTGAGCCCTGGGAAAAAGGCAGGGCAGCAGGAATGCGGCGCAGTTGGCAGAGGCTCTTCCTCCGAGCATCGCCAGCGCCGGCCCCGTGCGGGGCTGCACAGGGACACGGGGAACTCGTCCCTCTGCTGCCAGCCCACGTTTGGGACCCACCTCACTCCCAGGAAAGCCAAAGAAATTAGGGCAGTGTAAAATTAGAAATTTTGAAAATTATTAAAATAGCCAAAACGGTTTCGGAAAGGTTATGGGTTCATTAAAAGAGCCAAAATGGTTTCACAAAGGTTACGGGTTCAGATTAACCTTCACCACATACTCTGGGTCCTACAAGTGTCTCCTGTTATTCCCGGGGCTGTGCACAAACCTACAACAAATAAACATTTCACGACTTCAAAGTACAGAGGTACAGCCACAGACTTCCTCACAGAGAAATGAAAGAGTTAACAAATTCGACCTAGAAAGAGATATATTATGCCATTTCCAACCAGCGTTTTGACTGGCTTGATACTACTTTGTCCGTGAAGAGGCTGCAATCAGATTTCAACACCAGCTGCATTTTAATATCGAGGATTTATAACGTGAGCGAAGTTTCGAATTAGAAATCGACTGGGAATTAATCAATCACCTAATCAGCGCTAGCCTCTACATCCTATCTCAACTACAATTTGGCCCAATAAATCCTGAAGTACTTTGGAAACCATGCAGGAGGGAAAGCCAGAAGTATTCTCCTCCTTTTTTTTTTCTGAGCTGCATTTAGACGCAACTTTAGGTATCGTTAAGACCCTCGAGATAAAAAGAGCAACAATGGAAAACTGCAGAATGCCTCGGACCTTTCTTTTACCTTTTACTGCCACCAAACCCCATGCCTTTCAACTTGGGAAAGCAAGTTCCCAGCTAAGCTCCAAGGAGGTCAAAGTCACAGAGCTGAATGCTGCAGTTGCTGCTCAGACAAAACTCCCAGACGACAGAGTTTGGCAAAACGTGTGGGTTTTTTTTTTTTTTAAAAAAATGCAATTTTTTTTTAAAAAAATACAACCTCACTTTGCATATCTTTCCCCTTTTTAATTATTCGCATTGCATATTGCATAGAATACTTGGGAATGTGCTATATTAAATGTCATGATAGCATATTAGATATACTTTTAATTCAAACTAGTCCCAGTCTAGTGGTGGTTTAGTGCTGAATAAGATCTTCAATCCTCACTAAGCCTGACTTCCTTATTATATTGGGTAGTTAAATTACGCCTGATATTAATTTTCTCTTCCATTTTCCTCTTAGGATAAGGAAACTTTGTCTTTTTGTCCACAGCTGCCTTTTTATTCCAGTGAAAATGCCTAACTAGAGTTAGCCATTATACATTTTGATGATTAAATACAAGATCATCATATATACTATATTATATATGCACGATGGTTAAATCATCATTGAAGGAACTGTGCAATGCCAAGACCAGAATGCCTCATAAGCTGGAGGTATAAAGCAAAAATTAAAAATAAAAGGCAATATCCCTTCTTTTGTCTGGAGAAGGTAAAAAAAAAAAAAAAAAAGAAGAAGAAAAAAGAAGAAGGGAAAAAAAAACCCCAACGGCTGCAGGAATAGCTGGGGCTTGATTTACATTTGCTTACGAAGAAATTACTCCAACTGGATATTTATAATGCAATTAAGCTCCAATAAGGCTGACATTTCTTCAGATCACAGGCACGAAGGTGGCTGCGAAGCCCCCCCTGAACCCTGTGCCCTGGATGGGGAGGCGGGGGGGGGGG
>VXBW01001798.1:0-65464 GCA_013400375.1 Thinocorus orbignyianus
GGTTCCGCGGGCGCGCAGCACCTGCGCCGCCTTCCAAGCGTCCGTCCCGACCTTCCCGTGGGTTTCGGACGGTGGGAGTCAAGCGCCACCTGCACTGGACACGGTTCATTTCCAGAGGGATCCATCCTAGAAATTCATCTGGGAGGAGGGAGGAACCCACTTGTGCCCTAGGAGGTGACAGGTTGGATGCGTTTTTCGGCTAGTCTCTCGCTCCCCACATTTGGGCCATAACGTTTGGAAAAAAAAAAAAAATAACGATGAATTAAATGCATTGCTTTACTTGCGAAGTGTGCAGAAAACCAGGATCTGGTTATAAAGGCTCCAGTCCTACTCAAATACATTCAGGACTTACCTCTGTACCCACATTTTTGCCTGAGAGCCGCCCCGCTGCAGTCCCGCAGTTGGAGGTTTTTGATACCATTACTCGCATGGAAAAGACCATGTACACAGCCTGGGAGCGTTATCCCATCTTATGATCCTGGGAGTGACTGCACTTGTTTGCTCTTGTTTTCTTCTCATTCACCCTTAGGAAGAATTATTTTTAAAAATCTGTTTTGAAGACTATCTACATTTACATTTAATAGAGGTCAAAAAATTGAAGCCTTCAATCAAAAAGTCAAAGTTTATACTCTCTCCTCTCTGTATATGTACATGCACAGAAATACACATACATCTCCTTGGCCAGAACAGTTAGATGAATACACAAGGTTAAAATAGCTCTGTCTGACCCCCGTAGGATTCCCTGTTTATAGAAAGCATTTCTCTGAAACATTCAGCTGTGATACTTTGAAAAAAAACGATCAGATTTCTTGAAGGCACATTTCATATATATTTTTATTATTATTAAGTTTGGGGCAAACAGATTTTAAAGTAGCCATATACTTTTTTAATAGCCCTCTGGTAATTTTTACTGTTGCATTCCGTGGATCCACCTAAAAGGGATTCAATCTCAATCTTCGTCTTTGCAGTCAGTCAGAAATTTCTGCAAGAGTACAATACACATACAGCACAAATTTTGCTGTACCAAACATATGGGCTTCTGAATGCTTTCCTCAGGGAAACAGAAAATCCAAGTGCTGATTGCTATCTAAAAATCTCTGCTCGATCTGGGCTCTATTAATTTCAGAAATCTCTCTCCCCTTGTTTCCTAAGGGGCCTAAGGCAGCACATTACCCCGATGACAGAGTTTACAGGAGCTGGCAGCTGCCGATCTGCAATAGCAAGTGCCACCCTCTTGAAGATCGCTGCTCCTGGACACACGCCTGATCCTGACCTGGAGGTCTGCAGCGAGAGCGACCGGCCGGGCTGCCTCCAGGCATTCCTCCGGCTGCCCCGTCTCCTGGCACCCAGCCTCCTCCTTGCGTTGGGACGGCTGGCTGCTCTCCACCCTCACAGATCCTCCCAGGGAAGCTGTGCTGCTTGCCGCAGAGGATTGTGAAACTCGTTTCCTGTTTTAGGGAAGATGTTGTTCAGCACCATTCTGTCGGAGGCAAAGTGCTTTCAGATGCAATGGTAATAAGGCCTGATGCTAGTTTATTAAAAAAAACCCAAAAAACAAAAAAACAACCTAAAACACCACCCTCCTACGCTTAATAACAGTAACAAACCGAGCCTGTAAAATCACAAATAGGAACAAATTCTTTCAGTACCAATTGATCGGTTTTAAGAGAAAATATACTATAGGTCCTTAAAGCAGAACCAGACCAAAATAGAAAATTATTTAACATCTACTATGCTAACGCGATATGTTAAGATGGGAGTGGATTAGCGATCATTTTACACCCATGTACATGAGGCACTCGTAGGAGATTTATAGATGCGCTAACACAGACATCCCTGTTTTCCACAGGATGCCAAAATGCTATGATATTCAATTAGTGCACATTCCTTATTATCAGCTCCTGCCACAATTACTGTCAGAGGCCTTCAGGCAAAGTACAGTGGCATGATCCATGATGTCAAAAAGTAGAATGGGACCATTATCAGGCAGATGTTTGACATGATGCATCACATCAGCCAGGCAGTGGCAAGCAGCCACTGCTGAAAAGGATTTTGACATGATACAGTGTGCCAATGCCGTAGCACAAAACTAGCATGTTCCAAAAATAGGGGCACATTCACCTCTGGCATAAGTAGAAGTAACTGCAGTGACTTCATTAGATTTGCATCTGCTTATGTCAACAGTGAGTTTGGCCTGTAATCTGGAATTTATAAAAAAAAAAAAAAGTGGTAAGTGGCTGCATTTTCAGATATTTGTTATATTGCTTTCTACTCCCAGCATTCAAGCATCATGAGGCAGCTGGGGCAAAACCACCACCATGTTTCTCAACTCTTTCCTCTCCACCCCACAAGAAGCAGCCTCAAATTTCCATTTTTAGCAGCACAATACCTCAGAGTACATAGGGACTCGCTCTTTTCAGAAACACAGGAAGTTGTGAATTTTACAAGGCATAGGAATTTACAAAAGAGGGAGAGAGGATGAGAGGATCTCTGCTTTCTGCCTCCATACTACATCCCAACAGTAGCTTCAAGTGCTAGGTGCCCAAGAACAGCAGCAAACTGGGAATTTTCAGTGGCAATCAGAGTAATAGTAAAAGAATGGCATGAAAGAGCAGCCAGGATAAAAATGTGAGATCTGTAAAATTTGGAGATTTCTTAAAAGGCATTTTAATTTATTGTTATCCCTTCTTATTGCTCCAGAATTAAAAGCACTGCTTGCTAATGCAGATGCGTCACACTGACAAAAGGAAAGGAGGGGAACAGGCTAAGGTATGGCTGATGTGAGTACTTCTGTACGGAAGAGAAACACCATGGCTTTCTGTCACAGCCTGTTCCTTTAATGAGAAAGAGAACGGTCTGGTTGTATTTTAAGCAAAGTTAATTCATCTTTGCTGTGTATTCTGGCTTCTTAAATCCATCAGGCTACACTGATTCTTAGACTAGCTGAACTTCAGAGCTGTTAAAGGCCACCATAGGAAATAAAGGTCAGAATATCAGAGCACTAGGTAAGCACCACAGACACAGTACAGCAGCTATGCCAGTTGCAACACCATGGGAACGTGTCTTGTTTGGTATGCTGTAGTTCTGGAGAAGAAGAGCATAACAATGTGGTGGAAGCTGTCTCTGCACAAGCTCTTCAAGAATTCATTTGTTTGTCTGTTTCAAGATGAGTTTGTCTTGTTGGAGTTGTTAGCGCTCGCCACTTCCACAAATCAGAAAATTCACATAGAGGGTCTGAATAAATGCTGGAAAGCAGTTGCAAGCCTTTCAAACCTTTTGAACAATAACAACAAGAAGTAAGGGTCCTCCCCCTCCCTCTCACCACTATGTAATTATTTCCAAATATTTCTTTGAGACAATTCTGTACAGTTAGCCATTCCACAGAGATTAAAACAAACTAAACAAACAAGCCCTCTCCTTTGTTTCCGGCCCCCCCTCCTGGTTTCACCCTCTGCTGGCATTCTATAAGTATTTAAATCATTGGAAACCACACCCTAGCTAGCTGTGGCTAGTATTTACAGGCAAAGCCCCTTGGCTATGCTGTTACGGTCCTCTCAGCAGCTAAAAATGTAACACGTTAGTTTTTCCTAAAAGAGGAGAACAAATCTGAAGCTACACACTGCATCCCGAGGAAATAAGCACCAGACGTTATCTATGCCTTATATATGAAAGAATAGGAAGGGTAAAAATCATGTTTGTTCACATTTGGCTGGGAATTCTCTGACAAGACCAAAAAAAAAAAAGGTTAAAAAAAATTTAAAATTCAATTTTGGTGAAACAGCATTTTTGCAGAGATAACCGAGTTTTTGCACCTACACTCTAATGCAAGTTAGGTTTCTGGTGGAATTTGCCAGAAAGCTTTCTAAAGGTTTCACACCAATTTACATGGTGCTGAGTACCTCAGCTAGGGAGTTTAACTTGACCCAGGGACTCAAGGGCTGCTAGGCATGCTCCTGTTAATGCTCAAGTGCCTTAACCATTATTATCTGCATTTCTAGCTGATATAGTGCAAGTCCCAGAAGTGCAGGAGTGCAACAGAGAGCTCCAAAACACCGAGGTTGAACCCAGATTCTCTCCATTCCCCAGGGAATATAGACAAGATAGAGGCAGGCAGGAGCCACCTTTCATTCCTGAAGAAAAGGAATGGAAACATACTCACACTGTCCCAAATATCTGAGGAGGGAGAGAAGGATGTGAGTTATTTCCTTTCTGAGGACAGCATTTCTCTCTATAGATACTTATATTGCTCCAATTTGAAATAATACAGAAACTGAAGTGTTGGGTGTTTGGGAAAAAAAAGAAGTTTTCCATTCATGCAGTGCCATTTTCATTCATACAGCACCTTGGGAGTTCAGGAAACAGGCTTAAAGCTACCCTTATAAATATAGCAATTACACACTCATCACCAAGATTTTGACCCCTCTAGATGTGTGGCAAGTACATTACCCTGAGATCTTAGAATTGCTTGACTTAAAAGGCAACGAAATACAGCAAACCACTGGCCAAATTTGTGAGCGTGAGATGTGAACAACCACTCCATACAATGAGAGAACCAGGACGCCTCTCTACTCATCTCCTTCATGTTCTGTAACATAAGCAAAGCTGCAGTACCGATCACAGCAAATCTCTTTCCTCAAGCCACTAACAGCTTTCACATCTCATGCCTGTAATCTTCAGCAAATATATCAAGGACTGTTACTCATTTTAATGCCTAAATGCATTATATTTATACTTGTTATAATATTTTCTGTTACCACAGAAAAGGTTGGTTTGGCTCCCAATAAAAAGACAGAATTGTGTCAAAAGTCCAAATTCTTCCTTAAAATGCAAATATTTGAATAGCTTTAATGGAAGATATGCATTGGAATCCTAGGGCACAATCTGGCACTAAAATCCTCCATCTATATTGGAATTTTTCACCATGTCTTTTTCATAATACATTATCAAACATGTTTCCATCTCAGCAGTTGAATTTTGGGGCCCTGTTGCATCTGTGAGGGAAGCGCAAAGCAGCTGGGGAGTAAATGTAAAGGAGAAACAGAAATCTGCCTGAAAACTTTGGATGCTGGATGATACCTCTCTTCCATCCTCCTCCTCAGAAGAGAAGGAAAAGGAAAAAAAAAAGGCACATTGGTGTGCTCCTTCAAGCTTGCAGCTGGACTGGTCCAAGTCAGAAGGCTGGCTTCAATGATATTCTCAGTTATGCTTCAGGCTGCTTTTGTCCCTAACTGGCCATAGATTGAGTAGAGAGTCATTCCCTGCTTCTCATGTCAGCCAAATTCTGGGGCTGCAAAGGGGTGAATATGGAGCGATTGAGTATGAAGCCCAGCAGCTCCCAGCAACTGAAAAGCCTGGGACAGTATGGCTTTATTGTTCTGCAGACTGGGGACCGGTGACCACAAACACTGACCGACCCTTTGCTCTGAAATTAGTCCTGTTGTCATCAGCAGAGCTACTCACAGATTATTATAGTGGTCCTCCGGTCTTTGATATGCCACCTGTAACTGCTGAATGGCAAGCACACAAACATTTTTTTTGATGAATTAGCCAGAATATGATATAGAACGTCTGCCAGTTTTATGCAGCTGGGGGCAAGCTGACAATGCCTGGTCTGGCATGAAGCCCATAGCAAAAATATTAGCCCAGCAGCACATTTAAAGCAAAGCTGAACCAGCAAAGTGAGTTTGTAAGCAGAACGTGTTTGCATCAGCTAATTCCAAAGGTCTTGATGCAGCTTAGCAAGAGCTGAAGTAGGGTTGAGGCTTTTGATGACACTTAAGTCATAATTGCTATTTAAAAAAAAAAAAAAANCCATCTCCTTGCTTACTTTTGCTTTCCTTCATGTCAGTGCAGACACCTGTGTCTATCGTGTTACAGGACAGAGACACCAGTCCAAGATACAACTAACTCAGTAAAATAATGATTAGTTTTATCTTGGATTAATTCTCAGTTTGATAAAAACCCAGTTTTACAATCTGACTTCCCCACACTCAAACGATGCCTAGATTTTCAACAGCCAGGTCTGCTGGCATAGCTAACACTTCTCCCCCCACTTTCTCCCGAGTCTTGCATTTAAATATTGCAATCAGCAGGAGAACAGGAATAATTTTACATTCCTGCTTCACCCTTAGACCTCTATTGCCATTGCACAGTTTTGTCACCAAACATGGCAAATCCATCTTTCTTTCAGATAACTCCCCATGAAGCACAGTAATGGCAGTGCTGCATTCAGTTGAGCTGCTCTCATTTTACTTCCTCCTCTTTTCCCTCCGCTTGGAAGAAGTGGTTTCTATAATAATTCAGTGAGTAACACTCCTTGCATTTTATTGGGTGTGATTAGTGACTATAGGAGCACTTCATGAACTTCATTTACAGAAATGAGGCAATACAAATCCTTCCTTTGGCTTAAAAGACAGAAAGTATTTACTACAAGAAGTGCTGCCATGTTTTTAATACCACACACCATTTCCCAACTCTAAATATATATGCACTAAATACAAGTGAAAAGTAGTTTTGCTGCTGCAAGTTTCATGAATGCCTTTAACAATTACTTGGGTTTTGGCTTTTTACTCCTTTTGCCAAGAATGTATATTGGAGTAATGATATAATATGCTCCTCTATTAGATTATAATCATAACCAAGACTGTCAACATTTCCCAGTTTCTTTTCATATTGCTTTTGTGCTGTCATTATCATAGGCTTTTCATTAGCTTTTCTCTGCTCATCAAAGGGACATGTGTGAATGGTAAAGGAAATGGCTAGAAAAATACTTCTCCAGTATTACTAGTCTCTTGGCAAATACAGCGCAGCTATCAATAACACTTAACCAGCTCTTCTCGGTTGTCTATGGCATCATTCCTTTCCCATTACAAACCCATAATACTCTGCAGGAGTGGGAAAGTAAGTAGTTAAATTTTAGTTAATTAATATGTTGTATGGTAAAATATTTATCTATAAACGCACTAGTTCCCACAATGACTATGTGAGCTATCACTGCTATTTCTTTTACGGCTGGAGATATAGAGGCCGTGGGCTTAATCAGCTCAAGACCACAGCCAGAATTTTTGTCATTCAGGCATTGGCTTAAATCATGCAGTTTATTTAGTCTCTGTAGGGAGCGAGATTCTTGGACACGATTATTCCATGCTCCATGGGCATCTCTATGCCTATAACTATAGGATGTGGTTGCATTAATGAGAAAGTAGGTCTTCAAGGGAGCAAAACAAGCATCCTGAAACTGTCTGGGAAAAGCAATTTAAAAAGAAAGCATATTGCTCACAGTGATGATTCTCCACTTCCCAGAAACCATTGGATGGGGGAAATATAGTAGAATGGCTTTTGTTTGCACCTAAGCTAAAGAAACTACTGAATAGAGATAACATTCCCAAAGTCAGGAGTAAGAGAGCTGAAGATTAAGCTCCACTTTTTCTCCCCAAAATAGAATTTTCTCACCTGTTATAACAGTCCTTACCCCTATACATACACATGCATTATCCTTAGCATCTAGGAGAAATGCTGTGCTTCTGCTTTGAAAGTACATACAACACATAATGCATTTCAGAGTTTTTGAGGAGATGGGTCCAACACAAGAGTACTCTGTGTTTTATTTCAATGTTAGCTTTTCTAAAAAAATATATAAAATACTGAAAGAACAAATAGATTAAATGCCTTCTTCTAAACTCGTCTTTCACTTTTCAAAGTGAGACAGAGAATTGTCACCTCTAGCAAGGTACATTTGAGGCAAACAAACCAGATGGGTTAAGAGCACTGGCATAGCTACTGTAGCTCAGTATGAATAAACTTAATTCTCCAAGTGTATCAGTATCACAATTCCCATGAGCACTCTCAGTTCTGGTGAGGATTTGAGGTTCAGTGGTTGGGGTTTTGTGGCTNGCAATAAATTAGACTCAGGAAATAGTAAAGGACACTAATACTAAGCTAGGGCACTTGAATGGCACACTACAGTTTATTTCAGAGTCATCTTTACAATTTCAATTGAGTATACTGGGGGGTCTCTTTGGAGAAATGCAGACTTGAAGACTCTAATTTTGTAAGGAAACACTAATTACCTTCCAAATAAGAGAAGGCAGCACCACAGGAGAATGAGCCATGTTCTTGTACTGTAAAGCAGCTTATGATTTGCAGGCTTCATTCAGAGCTATTAAACACAACCATTTTTGATTGCTATTAACCTCGCATTCCAGCCCAAACAAACAAAGAGATATTGCTCACCTGTTCTTGAAATTCTTACAGAGAAACCCCAAGAAGCACTGTGAGCAGGATGCACAGGCAGAAACGGAGAAATATTTCCTCTCCTGGGCCGAGGAATACAGCAACACCCCTGACTGACAGCATTTTCCTTGGAAGGAGAATAGAAATCTGTTTGTCTCCTCTGTCCTTACATCTAACCTCTGGGGTCCAACTTTGCTGCCATAACTCCAAGTTAGAGGTGGTAAAATCCTGAAGGCAACGATTTCTTCCACCAATAGCATCTGCATATTTCCAATCAGGGAATGCTTTAATAAGCAGCAGCATCTGAAAAAGGTGGGCTGCAGAGTCCTAATTAAATTACAACTGACGTACTGCTTTTCAGACTAGCCATCCAACTAGGATGCTCAATGTAGTGCACACGGTTTGTAAACAACTGAACAGAGTGCCCCATAGAGCAGCCCCACACATTTCCACAATGAAATGCTGCAGAGTTTCCCTTCGCCCTCATAACAAATGATCTAATGATTCTCAGGAGGAGGAAACAAGGCTGATTTGTAGCCTCTCTTCAAGAGGCTAACCCAGTTAAGTAAGGCTTCTTAATTACCTACTTTTTATTATTTAACGCATAAGAAAGTTGAAAAAATCCTTGGGGCCAGATCCCAAAAAGGTATTTAGGAATCCAAGCAGGCAGTTAGGCAGAATTTAGCTGCCATTACAAACAAGGATACTAAAAACTTCTGCTCAGCTGCTGCCCTGCTCTGAAGGCTCTTAAAGCTAAGTAGGTACCTATTTGAGTTTTAAAGTTCTCCAGGTGCCTAGCATTCGGCTTCTGCACGTGCCAAGAAACACTTCATTCCTGACAGTGCCGAGGAGGTTGATGCTGGCCCAGCGCTGAGCCACTAGAGAGCTGGGAGAAACCAGAGAGGTTTCCGCCTCAATGAATGTTTGCCTGGTGGACAGAAGCACTTGAAAGCCTACCTATAGGTCTTGAATGGGTACTAAATAAAGTTAGCCTAATTATAAATTATACTGTGGCAAGCCAACAGGCCCTCTCAGAGACATGCCACAGATCTGGCAGTTACACCATGGGAAGCAATACAGCAGAGAGGCAGTCCTAAAGCTTGCACAAATGCTCAGGGCTGCAAATTATGAAGGACAAATGAGCCAGGTACCTCACCTATAGCAAGAATCATGCGTTTTAAATCCCTGCATTTCCTCCCATCAGACTGAAGTATGAAAATTAACTCTTTTAATGAGTAGGACCCTTTAAATGAGTCAGACTAACCTTTGAAGCTCATCAGCTGTGGGCTATGAAAGCAGGGAGGCCAGTTCCTGAAGCCTTACCCTACCTAGAGTCCTGTCAGGAATAAGGGTGAGACACAGGAGTGAGAGTGGGGGAGCACTTCATCTGCTCTACTTGCACATCCCATCAGTGGTTTTATACATAGATCATATGAAAAAAAAATTGCTTTTCCAAGGAATGGCAGTTGAACTGTTCAGTTTAGCTATCACAATTTAAAAAAAGTTAGTTGTTCTCTTTTGCTGCCTATAGTCTTACTCTCATTGATATCTGCTTGAGAGGGATGAGGCTCTCAGGAGAATGTTTGGGACTAAGCTGTGTTCCACATACAAGATTTAATAAGATTTATTGCCATAGTTCATTTGTTTCCTGTGAGTTCAGGTAGCACACTAATGGAACAATGAGATAGACCCTTGACTTGGTAAATACAGAGTCAGAAGAAAAAAGGCTTATGTAAGAGCCTATAAAAACAAGATGGTTCAGAAATCAGGCAGCTGGTTTGCTCTATTCTTAGTTCACTTCATTGTCCCTCAGGATGGACAGACATCAGACTGCCAGATCTCATTGCATTTGGTACAGTTTGGGCATAACGGAGAAAAATGGCAAAGAGGGAATGGAAGTGGTAACTTTTCTGTTTGTCTTCTGACACTCTAATTCACTTTGTGACATTGCCCTCCTGGGAGATTTGGTTACTTTTAAAATTACTGCTATGTAAGGGAAAAAAAAAATCTCTTAGGTATATTGCAATATTTATAAAGGTAATTGTTCTTTTTGCTGAATATTTAACCTTGACAGAGATATTCCACTTGTTCTGAATAGCACCTGCATAGCAAAACAATATCAAAATAGATCTTAAGGACCAGGAGTACTTCCAATCTATGTTTCACTTGCTGTCATGATCAGTGCCTGGAGATCACTCCAGGACATTGGAAAAACTGCTTAATGCTCCATGCTGAAAACTAGATGGAAATAAAGCCTGTTTGGCATGAGGTTTTTGCTTTTCTGCAGTGAAGGTATGCTCCCAGACCTCTAGAGCAAAGGTGACACAAGTCTATACAGAAGGTGCAACTTTCTGCAGGTAAAAAAGGGAACAACCTCCCCCAGGGTCCTCACAAATTTCAGTATTGCTTTTATCAGATCCAAGAAACTGCTTTCTCCAGAACATACACAGCCATCAGACATATAGCTATCTTAGTAATTGAACCAACTCTTTCCCTTCACATCTGCACCTCTCTGCAGAGAATGAAAACATTAGCATGCACAGTTGAAAGGTGCTCAGATATTACAGCAGCTTTTTCCTGTTGCTATAAGCAAGGGATAGCACTGGTGTTCTATGAACACCGGTTTCAACAGCAATAGCATTTTTGATGTGTAAAAAAAAAAAAGCCAACAAAAAAAGTTGTTACATACATTGATGGCTTTCTCTCTCAAAAGAAAGCTGAGTGCACAAAGTGAATTTTAAGTGCATAAGCACCAACACACACCAACATGTCACTTACTAACTGTATCACTATTTATTATGGTTTAGATATTGTCCAAACGACAGTTTGAGTATGGTTTTGTTGACTTTCTCTGTTTAGAGAAGAGAGCCTTGAAGGGCTGTTAGAATTATTGAGAAAATTTATTTTTCATATACAATTCCCGAGTGGTTAACCTTAAAGCTTCTTGCTATAGAGGTGTTCGATTTCAGTGAAACTTCTCTGCTGTAACAAGCATAGAAAACACATCACAAGAAGAAAATATTTTGTCAAATTGCAAGCATCAGTTTTTAAGAGGCGTTAACGGTCGGGAATGCTGCCCTACTCATCCTGCAAAGTATTAGTGGCAGCACAGCTCACCGGGTAATTAATTAGCTCGATACGGGTACTTGAAGGAGAAAAAGAGCGTGCACAGCAGGACACACTCAGTGCTCAGGCGCCATCAAAGCAGGAGTTGCAGTCACTTTCCAGTTACGCTGTGATCACAGCCTTTCCGTTAAACGACTGAAGTAAATGATGGCTGTGCTGGCTGGGATTCAGAGACATGGATCTATGGATTCCTTGCTTGGCTCTGGTAGCATGGGTAAAGAGAGGCTCTGGGGAGAGTAGATGACTGAAGCAGGTAGGCAGCAACAGCGCTTCCCTTCCATTAGGGGAGGATGTGAAATGCAGCAGCATTCCCGTTTCTGGCGGTCCAACACTTGGTTGCTGCCAAATACTTTACTTTTGATTAATTTAATTAGATGGTCTCCAAATCACATGACATTTCCAAAAGGGTTTAGTGATTTGTTTCTTGTTCTCCGACCTATCGTTACTTCGATGGGTTACGGTAGTCAAGATGATGAGGGACCTGGGATATGGTCAATTACTCTTCATAAATAAAATTAATATAAAAACTTGTTTATTAATCCTGCTAACTCAAGATTTTACCTTTCTGTTTCACATCACGGGGTTCCTATTTTTAAACACAGTTCAGGTACACTGTGTTATTAGAAACACCAGCTGTACATCTCCTAGGTAGCAAGATCTAGTGCACACAAGTAAGAGGATTCATGTAAGTCTCTCAGGAGTCTTCCTGGTGTGATGTCTGCTGAAGCAAATCGAGAGGGGTGGCAGAAATGTGCCTTTAATTCATTTATATGGTTTAGATCTCTCAGGCAGGGATCAGTCATTCTTCTCCAAAATTTCCACTCGTTCTTTGGTGCTGAATTCATCAGCAGGGAACCAGCCAAGGTCTAGATTTTGAACTTGAAGAAAATGCCACTGGTATCATCAAGTAAGAATCTGAAACAAAAGTGAGAACATATCTCTGTCAAGAACAATAGGCTTATTAAGGAAAGCAGTCCATCAGACAAACTATCTCTCAGGCTTCAAAAATTTGCAAATAAACCTATCTTCTTAAAAAAAATAAATCACGTTTATATCTATATAAACATGCTATACTTTTGAACAAGCCGTTGGTTTTTGCTGCTGTAATATCGAGTTGTGTCCACTAGATGGATGTCATTTTCTAGAAGTTGCAAAGTTTGGTTCTGGGCTGGAATTGGCAGCTCAATTTAACAATGCCATGCAGTCCTCTTTCTTGAGTTTCCTCTTAACACTTAACAGAGACTTGAGTAGTGAGAACTGAATATAATCATCTCAGCTAGTTATCTGGTATGTCCATTCCCACATTGCCATTGCCTTAGCATACACACACATTGACTGATACTGTTTCTGGAAGGCTGCCCACAGGGTATGAACTGTCAGTTATTTGCTTTATTTTAATACCCGGTGCTATTTTTTCTCTATTGTGATTAAAACTCACAAGTCATTGAGTGAGATGTGCCTGTAAAGTCAAAACTTAAAGACTATTTTAAAAAGAATTGGCTTTGAGATATAAAAATGAGCATGCCAGGATTTCATGTCAGTCTTGGCTTCCGAGCTTTTGATTTTTTTTTTTTTTATTTTTTGGAAAACATCATTCTGTTTTTTTCTTGTTTTCTCAATAATTAAGAGAACAAAATTTGGTTTGCATTTTAAATGAAAGGTAATGAATGTAAAAAAAAAAAAAATCACATGACTCAAAAAATAGGTACTGAAACCCAGCAAATATTGTGTGGTGTGCAGAAAGAGTAACAAGTTTTGGCAAAACTGGGAGAAACAAATTTCCTGTTCTTACTGTTTTAGTATCATATTTGGCATTATACATGCAGACACTTTGGTGTTTACATGGATTTGCGTGAAACCATACATATTTTTTTGAACTAAGATTTGGGTTATAAGAATTCTTTCTGAATAATCTGCAAAATAAGCCTAATGTCTTCTGGATCTCAATGCCAGTTGGCTTCAAAAAAAGAACTCAACTCATCAATGGATTTCTTCAGGAAATCCTGGAACATACTGACCCTCTGAAAGAGGCATTTTGCAACGGAAGTATAGAACTGCAAGGCAGGCTCAAGGAATGAACTAGTATATCAATGTATAGAAAATTGCAGGATCAGAAATATGATAAATTCAGTTTATGAGATCACCCAGCATTTTCTTACACTGCTACTTCCACTTGAAGGATTAGGTTCTGGTTTAAATCAACAGAGTGCTTGCTCTTGAGAATCACACAAGATTTTGTCAATCATCAAAGATACAACTCACAGTATGAGCTGCCACTGTGCATGAACTAGCTGAATAACATGTTAATTAACACAACGCAGCATTACTTACTTGAAAAGAAACTGTTTCTGGCAAGGAAACCTAGTGCTAGCCAGCCAGTTCTGCCCTGGTTCAGCCAGCAAGCCAGAGAGGGAAGGGAAGGGCCACAGTGAGACCTGTTGGTTTTGAGGGACAAGAGAGGGAAGTAAGAGCACAGTGAAAAGAGTGATCTGAAGGTGTTACATAGGAGGGAACAGGAAAGATCGTAGTAGGAAAGGTAAAGGACATAGGGCACAAACCTGTGTAAACAAACTTCATTATCCTGTCTATGGAACAATTCGTTACTGGACCAACCTATCTGCATTGACCATAGTTTTCCAGAAAAGCAACCAAGTGAAATAAGCTTTGATAAAAAGTAATTTGTGTAGCTTGCAGAGAAAATAGAGACACAGTGCATGTAAATTAGTATTTCTAGACCACTGCCATACAAACAGCCGTTTCAATCAATAAGCTTCTGAAAGACAAACATACATTAAAAAATGAATTAACCTCCAGGCTGCAAAATTTTAATAAAAATAGATCTTAGAGATGAAGGGCAATGTTTCTAAACCCCATGAAATTAAATTGCTTTTATACATCCTTGTTCTTCCTATAGCCTTGCTCCTGAATAATATTTTCATTTTAATTGCTTCAACGGTTTTGTATTGTTCTTCAGAGTAAATCTTTCATAACTCAGGCTAGCCATGAATAATTTTGTTTCTCAAATGAAAAATCAAAACCTAGACTATTTTAACTGGGTAATATGGCCACTGTTTGTTACTCACGGGAAATAAAAATACTGCTCCCAACTGTAGTCCAGAGTCATACTGAACGATGCTTTTCCTTGCTTGGTGAGAGGCAGTTGTTCATCACAGAAGAAGAAAGTGAGATGATGACCCTAACCCACAGAGTTCAGCAGAGCTGGAGTAAGTGATACTGATTCCTCAGACACCACACCAGCAGTTTCCTAAGTCTGCATTTTTCTGGGAGCACAGGAATTATAAGCGTCACAGAAAGGGAAGCTAGTGAAGTATTCCTCCCTGATCAACTACAGGAAACACCTGAAAATTATTTGATCCTGATGGGACAGCTGGAATTGCAGGAGGAGCCAGCCTTCAAGAATCACGAAACTGTCAGAGTTGGAAGGGATCTCTTGAGATCATCTAGTCCAACTACCCTGCTAAAGTAGGATTGCCTAGAGCACGTTACTCAGGATGGCATCCTGAATGAGGCTGTGCTCTCTTGGATATTGTTAGATAAAGCTACTTCAAGTGAACTAGGCTTAACCAATTAAATGTGATCATTAAATAGACCCTCAAAGTATCAAATAATTCTACATTGCAATAAAATAACTTTTTTAATGGATCACCACACTGGGGCTTAAATCAGTTCTTCGTAACATTCATATAAGTTTAAAGAAAGCATGCTGAGGGTGAGAGCAGGTGCTGAAGAAAATATCTTCTCTGATTAAAAGTGAGTAATATGGATGTGCCAAATTGCTGGGGAGTAGTTGCCACAGGATAGTCAGTGATCTGATATCAATCAGGGTTAGAGAAGTCTGCAGCGATGACTTACTGATGGAAAGCCAGGGGAAAATACCGTGTGTCTCCTAGGCACCTATAACATGGATTTGTAAGCACAAAATGAAGTGTAAACTACCCAAGTTAGCTGTTATTATTCAATCATTCCTTCTGTCTATTTGTCTACTTTTCTTTTAAGCATAATAATCTATCATTTTCATATTCATTCTGTAACTTGAAGCAAGGTTTCCTTTGAATGATGATTTCATTAGGATTTGCTCTGCCAGATAGGAATGCCTCCAGAGGTTTGTACTACATTAATTCTGTCAAATCTTTTACCTTATTATATTTTTATTTCAGAAGAATTATGGAGAGGAATCTACATGCTGATGAGTAAAGGATGCTATTTTCATGTATTTCTCAGACTTTAGATGAAAGTTGAACCTTCTAAATAAAACACAGTTCACAAAATAGGACTGCTTACCATGATAACTGAATGACACTGTAGCTTATTAGAAAATTATTAGAAAGGTGAGAATTACATTATTTGCATTCAAAAGGAGACTATACTTTGAATTTAAAGAGAACTGAATAAACCCCAGATTGGAGGGACAGTAAGCGGTAATAATTGCAGAATGGCATGTTGGGATTGACCTCTGGAGATCATCTAGTCCAACCCTGCTGCCCAGAACAGGTCCACCTAGAGCAAGTCACACAGGAATGTGTCCAGGCAGGTTTTGAATGTCTCTCAAGACAGAGACTCTACCACCTCTCTGGGCAGCCTGTTCCAGTGTTCTGCCTCTCTCAAAGTAAAGAAGTTCTTCCTCATGTTTAGATGGAACTTTATGTGTTCAAGTTTGTGCCCGCTACCTCTTTTCCAGTCACTTGGCACCACTGGAAAAAGAAATATTTCACATTATTCTCCTGAGTGATCAACTGCTTTGGAAAAATACCCATACCTTATAGAGCTTTCCTCCCATTGGAGTGTCAGCTTGAATCTGCCCAGGGGATGAGCCCAGACTCTGAAATAAAACCATTGCTGGTACATATGACATAATCTTATGAGGTCTCCAAGTCTGAAAAAAATCAGAGCGAAACACACTAGCTACAGATACATACACACATACTTCAGATATACAACGACAATCCAATGGTGTTAATGGCAGCTTGTGTGAACACACCCAAGTTGCCTTTTGTATTAGTTACACTGGGCACCACCAACAGCACCACTGCAACAGCATAGTGTTCATCAGGACTTGCAAAGCTTGCTTTGCCCTCCCCATTTCTCTCCCAACTTCTTCGTCTAGTGTAAATATTCAGGCAGTAGATCATGCCGAGTTCTGTGGTGTCAGCCTACCAGATGGTTTTAAGCTGCCTAAAGTATGTTCAGGTTAAATCTGAAGGCAACTTTGTCAGCCGAAAAGCAGGCAGATGTATGCAGTGACCAATTTCTGCAATAGCTTAGACCAGAAACTCCCAGCCCACTTTTAAAATCCTCAAGTAAGTCCTCACTGTCTTTAAGAGCTCTTGGAAAAGTTGATGCTTTCAGAATATCCTTTGGTGAAAGCTCAGCCTGCTCCTTACCACAATTCAGAGTCATTCCTGCAGTCATATTAAGTTGTTCTCTCCACACACACACACAAAAAAAAAAAAAAAAAAAAAAAAAAAAGAAGAAAAAAAAAAAAAAAAAAAAAAAAAAGAGAGACAGAAAAAACATGATAAATCATATAGTCACTGGAAAAATAAGTAATAGTAACAAATTCAATTATCTGCCCCTTTAAAGGTTCATCCCATTTGAAAGAGAAGCACTCAGTAGAAGTGCTCAAAACAGGCAGAAATATCTGCATAGCCCCAGTGTGAAGTGGCACTCACTGTCCAAAAATTAGTGAATTAGACCCTACAAAGATCTGTACTTCAGCAAAGAAATTCTGCCAGTTCAGTTAGAACAAGAATATCCTGTTAATTTTCATGTTGGGATCCCTTGGATCTTGCCAACAGAGGAGCAGAGGCTGTTGAAAAAATATGATGAATTACCCTATTCCTTCCTACACTACAGCTTTCCCCCACCAAAAGAGTCCAGGGAAAAAGGCACAATATGGGAGGGAGAAGAATGGGCAATTCATCATGTTTCTCAATCTTTTTAGGCTTTCATCAGTATCATCTGCTGTCATCAGTCTCCTCCAGAGAAGAGGGTCCTGGACACCCGGTTAAAGCAGCAGCCATCAGTATACTACAGTGCTGAGCTAAACCCATCTGTTTAAAAAAAAAAAAGTAGTTTCACAAACCTGCATCAAGGACACTGAAGAGAACTCTATACAGATAAAAGATCTGGTACAGCTGATCAAATGCAGAAGGTGAAATGCCACCCAGGAAATTGTAATTTAATTAAGAGTTTCCTCACACTTGTGGAAATGGAACTTGTATTGCTGTTACATTTCTCATGTTCTTTGGAAAAATAAGGTAAGACAATAAGAATCAGCATCTGACATGTCGTCTCATTTTTTTAGAATATTACACTGTTCAGTGAGTACCATATGAAAAACAAACAGTCCATGGAACAATCAGACACCTCAGTAATAAAAACATTGCGTCAAGCCTTACTAAACAAGCCTTGATAGGGAAAAAAAACTATTAAAATCCTCTTAGAGCTCTCCAGTGGAGACCAGTCAGCAATTAGAACCAGTTCTTGTCAGTATTTTTTTACTGGTGTATAGGTTTTCTAGAGGTTGACATTAGTATTTATTTTAGTGAGGCAGAGCTAAGGTAGGGGAAATACAGGTAAAGATCTTCCTACGGCATTCAGAACCGGAAGTACTCCACTTTTAAGAAGGCCCAGCACTGTGAGATTTGAGGACATGGCAGCCTGGATCTGAAGGGATGGCAGAGCTTCAGCTGCCTTCGTTCCTTCATGAAAAGACTGTATTAAAGTAAAGCGAATTAAACTGATGCCAGTGACTGTGGGAGTACATTTTTTGTGGCAGTTCGCTGTGGTTTAGATTCTTAACCAAACCAAAGTACCACTCTTAACCAAAATAAGAATACACAGATCAGTGTCAGTCCCTTTAAATCATTCCTCAGGATCAAATCAGCCTTGTATTTAGGAAGACTGGAGGTTTTAAATTCAGCCATTGCAAGATAGTAAAACAAGTAGCAGTGCTGTTATACCCCCATAACATAGTAGAAAAGAAGACTATTCTGCCAAATACAAGTGCCATGTGGAAGAGTGCGGACCTCACAGTCCACTACTAACATTACATTTGCAGGACTTCACAGGAAAATTTTAGAAATGGAAATTTAAAACCCAGTTAGCTGGTGTGAGATTCTGTAAATGGCTTCAGCACAAGAGTTCATGTTTGAGCTCATAGTCCTGACTCCCTTCAGGGGAAGGGATGCAGCTTAGCACATCCCATGGTAGGTGGCTGAAATAGTTCAGATGAAAAAGCTATGAGTGTGAATAGAATATATCAAACTTCTGTTAGTTTTAAAATAAACCCTCCTTTCCTTCAAAGTCCTCAACCTTAGCCCAGGTGGAAAAAAAAAAGCCTCAAACTTTGCACTCAATACAGCATTTCTTTAAGAACAAAAAAAAAAAAGGCAGTAAATTGATGCAGGTCTACAAATTGCTGCATTGAATCTGCTATACACAACCCACACACAATAACATAAGAGTAATGTAAAAACATGCATTAAGCACGAAGAAGAATATTGGATCCGTCTCTCCCCCTGTGAAAAGATGAGCTGAGAGCTGATGGTGGGTGAGTACTGCTAGCAAAGCAAACACTTCACTATCTGTGGGTGAACATTTCATGCATACTCTTTATTATAAAGCCCACTGAAAACTTAAAGCTGCTTTTCTGAAGGAGCTGTTGTGTAACTGACATCTGGGGTTTTCAGTCGCTGCCCTGTTTGAACTGATTATGGAAAACACTAAACCCAGAAGTATCCACTTCAGCTGTTTACAAACCTTCCCCATACTCCTGCACCATCCCAGCTTCGTCACAGGCTCCAGTTCAGCAGTGGGGCTGAAGGCTCAAGCCTGGTTTTCTTGGATAAGCACTACCATGGGCTGCAGTGCAGAGGAACCCTCAATTAAAATGCATATTCTCAAGAGTCTGTCAGAATCAGGACTGTTTTCAGTTTGTTTCGAAAACAAAAGTTTAATCTGCTACTCTGCCTTTGGTTGCACCTGGGCAAGTAGCTGTGCCTATAAAAAAAAGACCTTTCATAGAATCATAGAATGGTTAGAGTTGGAAGGAATCTTAAAGATTATTGGGTTCCAACCCCTCTGCCATGGGCAGGGACACCTCTCACTAGAGCAGGTTGCTCAAAGCCCCATCCAGCCTGGCCTTAAACGCTTCCAGGGATGGAGCATCCACAGCATCTCTGGGCAACCTGTTCCAGTGCCTCACCACCTTCACAGGAAAGAATTTCTTCCTAATATCCAATCTAAATCTCCCCTCTTCCAATTTAAAACCATTATCCTTTGTCCTGTCACTACACTTCCTCACAAAGAGTCCCTCTCCAGCTCTCCTGTAGGCTCCCTTCAGATACTGAAAGGCTACTATAAGGTCTCCCCAGAGCCTTCTCTTCTCCAGGCTGAACAGCCCCAGCTCTCTCAACCTGTCCTCATAGGAGAGGTGCTCCAGCCCTCTCATCATCTTGGTGGCCCTCTGCTGGACCCATTCCAACAGTTCGATGTCCTTTCTATGTTGAGGACTCCAGAGCTGGACACAGTACTCCAGGTGGGGTTTCACAAGTGCAGAGTAGAGGGGAGAATCACCTCCTACTACCTGCTGGTCACACTTCTTTTGATGCAGCCCAGGATACGGTTGGCTCTCTGGGCTGCCAGAGCGCACTGCCAGCTTATGTTGAGCTTCTCATCCATGAGCACTCCCAAGTCCTTCTCCTCAGGACTGCTCCCCAGCCATTCTCTCCTCAACCTGTATTTGTGCCTGGGACTGACACATCCCAGGTACACGAACCTGCACTTGGCTTGGTTAATTGTCTTTGATTACATATAGGTGCCTTTGATTCCACATGTACGTCAAGACAAAGCTATGTATGCTTCTAGCTACATAACTGATATAACTTGCATATATTCTTGGAATCATACACCATAATTTCTTCCGTTTGTGTTTAGTTATTGTTGTCAGAAATCAGGTGGTGGGTCCATGCATGTCATGCCAATAATGTTACTTAAAAATCCAAAGCAATAAATCAAAAGCAATAATTCCCTCTTTCTGTTCACAGCTTATAAACACACTTTGAATTTGCTATTCAAAGTAGTCATGATGTCATCTATGCAATTTCCCACATACTCGTAAGGCACTCAAAACAACTCAATGCAAATACTCAAGCTTCAGAATTCCTGTGGAGGGAACAGGCTGTCACACAAGGTGTCATAGATACCCAGACTGTAGAGATTCAGAACACTGTTGGATAATTTTGTGAAAGAACAATCCAGCAAGCTGCTATTAAACCCAAAGACTACCACTTTTGGATGAAAATGAGTTTGAGCTGCAAATCACTGGAGGCTTTGGATAAGTGCTGGGAAAGTGATATGACAGAAATTCGTTCTGCTTATGGTCTGCCTTAAGCATCAAGGCCAGTGTTGGAAAGAGGAGACTGGATGAAACCCACCACTGGCCATACCTGCCATCTGACCCACCACTCCCTTTCTTGTCGTGCAGTGTCATATGACACGGAGAGATAGAAGTATCACTCTGCTTTGCTGATTTCATGGTTTGTGCCGCTATCCACTATTGTAAAAAGTCACAGGATTGACAGATTACATCTATGGTAGGAAGTATCTTTCATAAAACACTCAAAAAGTTTCCTAATCTTTGTGTAACCATGGTATTTTAGGGTGAATTTTTCCCTTCAAAACTCACCTTGGGAACTCGTGGAAGTGGAGAGTATCATTAGAGTTCAAAAAGCAGCTGCATGCATTCATGGACAACAGGTCCTAACAGGTCCTAAAATGAATACTAAGAGGAACAGACAGGAATATTTCCTTGATATCTCTAATCCAAAAATTTTGAATCTGGTGTGGCAGGAAGGGAATGGACAGCAGGATGTGGACAGGCTCATTTCTTCTCCTCTAACAGCCCCTCTGATTGTCCCAGCCCCAGACACAATGTGTGGCTAGTTGGAACCAGCAGGCAATCTCTTAAAATACTACCATGACACCAATTACAAGAAGAGGACCTGGTTACCTAAGCTATTATTGCTTTCTCTAACATGCCTTGAATGCTGAGTAAAGTGAACATGATCAAAGAGCTGAGCACAGAAGCAAGCAAGAATTTCAGCCACACACCTCGTGCTGTGAGTACTGCTATGTTGGATCAGTCAAGAGGTTGTTACTGCTCATAGCAGCAGGGGAGAGGCCAGCTTCTCCAGTGCTTCAAAACCCTTATGACTGCATTATTTCTTCATTCTGTTCAGGACAGAGCCATGAACACTGGAGCTGCAAGGAAGAGAGTAGATTGGTAGGCCAACACAGATGGCATTAAACTCATTAAACTGGCAGTGCTTTCAATTAAGGATAATCAGAGAAGTCATCATCAGGACATCCAGTGCAGAAACAGCAGTTGAAATAAAGCACAGTACAAATACAGTACCATAGTTCCATGATATGGGCAGGCAAAGATCCGTGACTGTAGAAAAAGAAAATGAAAAAAAAAGTAGAGCTAGGTACACAGAGTACTTCCAGGGAAATACTTTCAGATGCATCTTTTTGACTCTCTCTGAAAATGATTTGTATATTGGAATTTTGATTGGCTGTAAGATTTCACGAAGCATAAAATGGGCATCCATACTGGATAGTACAGTTTTAGCAACCACAGAGAAGTAATAGTATATAAAAATTTATTACACCAGACTTCACTAATCTCTGCTAAAAAAAAAAAAAATAAATTCTTTAGGGAAGCAAACTTTTATATTTCTAAAAAAGTTAACACCTGCAAACAGCTGCCAATGTATAATCATCTAATTAACTAAGACTTAAACTAGTGGTAATATACACAGGAAATGATGCAAATAATTACACCAAAATGGATAAGCGTATGAGCATATGGATAATACTGTATTTTGCACAGCAACAATGGACACTTGGGCCTGAGCGTTCATCTTACCTTGAACAAAAAGGGTGGACTGGAACATGAATTACTCTATTTAAACTGATTTTAATTTAAGTAGGTCAGGTGCTGACCGCTGTGTAGCTACAGCAACATAGATCTTAGCACAGACTGGTAGGCTGGGGAGGTACCAAACCTCTCTGGCAGCTGCATTATATTCTGTGCAGTTGTAGCTTCTTTTTTTTTTTTTTTTTTGTTTTTGTTTTTGTTTTTGTTTTTGTTTTTGTTTTTTTTTCCCCCAGGGGGGACGCAAACAGCTAATTTAAAGCTAGTTAGGGAAAAGCTACCTAAATAGCAGAGTCCTGCTATGAGCAATGCTTGGTACTGCTCTACTCATTACTCTGCTGGTGTTGGGTAAGAGTACACTTGGAATCAAATAAAAATGCCGGATAGAAGACTTGGGGCTTCCAGGCACCAAAATGGCAATATACTCAAGGACAAACCCAGGAAGATGAATTAAAATTTAACTGCAGAATTAAGAATGTTTATAGCTTTCAAGAAAGTCCAAAAGTTTCTGCTTAGATCAACCAGCTCATCTGTGCAACTCTACTGGACTGGACTAATTTAACTTCTATCCATTTGAAGCAATGGGGTTATTCCAGCACGAAGTCAGAAGAAAGTCAGAGTGAGGGGCTTCTTACTGCAGTATCTACATGCTGGTAGGATGTTATGAAACCACAATACCATTCCGAAATGGAATACAGCATATTTCCCAGTACAGGAAATACATTCTACAATAGGCTAATTGTTGATAAAAGCCTCTAAGATGTTGCTGTTTTTACCTGTAGAAAAGCGACTAAGAAGAATAACAACCCTGACAGCTGGATTCTTGGGTGATGTGAAGTATGTACAGGTTGCTGTGCTTTTATTACCTAAGCACTAGCAGCAATTTCAGAAAAGGAATTCAGGCGAAGTGGCACATAATAGATCAGTTATGAGAGTAATAAGTCATGTTAAAAGTCAGGCAAGTGACTAACATCAACAGGAATATAACCAGTCAGCTCTCTGCGGTTTTAAAGAAATTAGCTAATACGTTTACTGCATGAAAGCAAAGAAGATACCAAAGGATTTGGGAGAACAAATAGCATTTAAATCCTCAAGACGTGTTATCACTCTCAGTGACAGAATCCAAGAAACACAAAGCTTCTGAAAAAGTCAACCAGAACATCAATTTCAGATTCAAGATCAAATCAGGAATCTTGCTTGACTGTGGTGTGCGTGCACCTTATTTACCCTGTAACAGTGACATGGGTTGTCTATTTGTGAGGAGCAGAGTGCAAGAGTCTGTACCTTGCTTGTCCTGCGCCATACAGCAAGCTGGATTTTGATGCAGGTAATCATAACCTAATCAGTCATAACTTAATCATAAGAAAACATTCCTGGAAAGAAAGGAAGAGTTCCCCACAATGGGACCTTGAAAGCAGACAACAGAATTCCCCATCAGAATGCAATTCTAACCCTAGTTACCTATATCAGAAAGAAGCGCTGGCTTCAATCTATCTCTACTATATAAGCGTGCTTCTATTTTTGGCTTTAGGAAATTCAACTAAATTTTTCTTAGTCAATTCATAGGTGATTTTTCCAAATCCATAAGGACTCATCTGTTCTTTGGCAACATAACACCACAGCTGCCTTTTTGTATGGGAAGAAGTATAAAGTAGCAAATACTTCTCACATATAGCCCTCCATGGACTGGCTTTTGCACATACAGAGCCGCTTAGGGCCTTAAGTAGCTTTTTTTCATTAAATCTGTCTGTGCCTACTATGCAGACATAGCAAATCCTGATTTACTGTGGATGTACTCAGTGAATGCAATACTTCCATGAGTTTGTTGGAATACACCTGGCTTAAGACTGAAGCAGTGATTGGCTTCGTATGTACAGCAGTCCAGCTTCTAGCTCCCTCCCTGTTTGCATGAAGAGCACCTGAAAAGAAGCTCGGAAGGGGCTACATTCACCAAACTTTCCTCCAGCCTGAGGCCTCCTAGAGCATAGGTCCTGCACACCCTTCTGTGTCTAATGCCCTGCAGTGATAACACATTTAATACTGTCCTGACATGCATTAGCTGTTTTGTCAGCAGCACATTTCCAGTTACTGCTCAGTTAGCTGTGATTCAGGGCTTGCAATCATCCTCCCTATAGATTCCAGGAGGTAATGAAAAAATATGCATTCTCTGTCCACTATCCTCTACTATCTGCCCAAGATGACACACTTTAAATTGTGTACAGCACTTTCCTATTCACTTTCATAAAACCAAGAATCATAATAATTGTCAATTAAACAGCTAAAACTAATTCCAAGCAAAGCAACAGATTTCAATCGATCTAAAGACAGAATGTCTCCTAATGAGGTTATAATTTACAGGCAGGATTTTTTTTTTTTCATCCTCCTTAGCCCAGCCCTTGCTTAGGTTGGGAAGCAGATAGCCATTGCCATTGCTGCAGGTAGCCTGGTGTCTAGATTTCAAAGGGAAACCTGCAGACAAAGGCTTCTGTGAAGAAGTGGCACAGGATAAAGAAGATGCAGGTGAATACCAATTGCAGATTTCTAGAAAAATGCTGGAAACAGTTTTTTTTCCCCCAGGTTCGTTTTAGGACGAACTATGAGATCCTCTGAGAAAACATCAACCCTCAGTGAATCTAAAGATGCCATTTCCCACATAGATTACATACAAATAATGAAATAAATTCTGATCCAGATAAATAATTTTTTGTCACACTATTTCAACCATTCATTTGTAATATTGCTTATTTAGTGTGTTGGTCTTCATGCTTTGTAAATACAAAGCTTCTATTTAGCTCAAATGAAAATGGATGGGTAGGAATTACTTGACAAAATTAAGAGAGCCAAAACCTGTATTGTGACCACTAAAAAACAGTTTGCAGAGTGTGACTGGCAATATGAACACTCAGCTGGGGGTACAAGGAATTGTGATGCAAGGGGCAGCTCTCAGAGCTCCATGAAAGTCTGGAGACCTGCAGGATGCCAGGCTGCATTACAGGGGGAAAGATTACTTTGGCAAGTGTCATCTGGCATATAATATGGTAGTTGTACAGGTAGTAATGAGAAAATCTCTAAGTACTTAAAGGAAACTATAGTTATGAATATTAAGAAGCTAATAAATCATGCCAGAGACTCTGACTAGGTATTTGATCAAATCATAAAAACTTCTGAAATGGAAGTATAGCACATATTATACATAGATTTCATTGAAGTGCATGGTACACAGATTCATACTTTTTACATATAAAACCATTATTCAGTTAATGACAAAGGTTAACATGGGGAAGCTTTATGGGTACAATTATTGTTGCTAGATTGATCTTTTCAACAATAAATAGATTACTCACAGCAGACAGGCCCTCTGGCAGAAAAATTAAAGGCAAAATGCTAAGTTAGAAGACACAATTTCACTAGACAAGGATATATAGCTCTAGTTTGCTGGGACAAAACTGTAAAATGTACATCTGGACCAGACCACTGGTAGCTATACTCTTTCATAACTGCTGTGAAGGGAAGAGCTGCTGCCCTCTTGAAAAGCACAGCCTCATGAGATGGGATGACAGT
Organism: Thinocorus orbignyianus; assembly: GCA_013400375.1. Taxonomy (NCBI): domain Eukaryota; kingdom Metazoa; phylum Chordata; class Aves; order Ciconiiformes; family Thinocoridae; genus Thinocorus; species Thinocorus orbignyianus. Next base: position 25,880 of record VXBW01001798.1, read on the forward strand.
GAAATATCTGGTCCACCATTTCTTTTAAGATAGCAGTATGTTAATTGAGATAACTTAGTTATGATGTAGAAAGAAATAGAAATTGATTATTCTTTCAAGACCAGGCCGCACAAGTAATGACTGAGAGAAATTTTAATCTTTAAGCCCTTTATATGTTTACATGAAGTAAATTGTTCTCTTTCCGATGATGGGATGTTGCCATGCCAGAAATCCTCACAGCTGGCAATTTCAGTAGAGTTCAAGAATTTATTTTATACAGACACCACCTTTATCTGCATAGAGGTTCCATACACATTAGAAAGGTAGCATGCGGAAACGCCTTGAAATTGTGTTCTGTGCTTCTGTGGATATAGAGTATGTCATGCTTCAGAGTTAGTGTTTATTAAAGTTTCTATAATTAGAAAATACAGATGTTTTCTTTATGTGTATAATATGAACTCTACGTAGTGCAAATGCAGCAACAATGAAGTGAAAGTTTCCAGCACATGATTTTTGCGTGTGAATTTTAAGTGTCTGGATACCGTTCTGAACATTTAACTATTGTTTTTAAAAATCATCTGTGAAGATAACTTAGCAAAGCATCGACAAGTAAAGCTGTTTCACTACAGTGCAGTGTATCTCATCCTTTTCCTACTGAAAAAACGAAACCTTCATTACAGAATCACAGAATTTTCATGGTTGGAAGGGACCTCTGAGATCATTGAGTCCAATCATACACACACAAAAAAAACAACCCCCACAAAACAAATCGCCCAACCCAACAATGTCAGCCACTAGAGCATACCCTGAAGCACCTACCACATCTACGCATTTCTTAAACATCTCCAGGGATGGTGACTCTACCAGCTCCCTGGGCAGACTGTTCCAGTGCCTTTCTACAGGTTTTCTGTATAAATGCCAAGAAGCAGCCTGTATAATTTGTTTTCAGAAGTCTCTGTGTTGACTGAGAATTTTTTATCTCAATGGATATGGTTAATTGTGAGTTGGGGGAATGTTTCCTTGGTTTTATTAGTCCTGCAGAATATACTAGAGCAGGTTTGGCCCCAGAACAACCAGATTTTCATTGGCTTCCCAAACAGAGGCAGCTTGCATCCAAGCTGCTCAAACTGTTTGTGTCCATACAGGGGTGCTGTAAGGACTCAGCCATGGCACCAGAGGGAGCCAGAGGGAGTTCACCAGAGGGAGAATAAGGCATTCAGTCTAATTCAGTTGAATTTGAAACTGGTAACATAAACATCTGGATTGTGCTGTACCATTCCTGCCTTGATATGGTTTACATTCACAGAATAAGGACACACATTGCTGCCTGTAGTCATTGAAGTGTAGCACAGAGATGTCCAAATTAGCTATAAGTGTAGCAGCTCAGATGCTGTACTGTAGCCATTACAATGCAGAGACCCCAGCTTCTCAGCAGGGTTATTTAACCTGCAAGGGCTCTGTGCTGCAGTCACTGTCAAACAGACATGCTTTAACTATTTCTTTTGAACTTAGTCTCTTTATATTAATGGATTTCACTGCTTGAGGTATTTTAATTGTGTTCTATTGCCAAAGGCTTTATAATACCTTGATGATGTTTTATGCAGAAACAGAAGTTTCTAGTTGCTTGAAGACTGAGATGACATCCTGAGTAATTGCACAGCTAAGGAAGTAGGTATCTGAGCATATGCCTGACAATTTCACATTTGCATTTGATAACCTCATAATTTATATGAATAATCTAAAAACACAACAAAAATGCCCCAGTGGCTCTGATGCATTTATTTTTAAAGGCAATTTGCATACAGACTTCCTGACATTCCCAGCTATATAATATTTACTACAAATGAATTAGATGCTGATAAAGAAAAAAAACAGCTTGATGTGGTTGATCTTACCTGAATTGTCCTTAGTAGGACTATTTTTGCTAAGTGAGTTCTCCGTCTCTGTCAAAGCATATTCAGTCTGTGGCACTTGTAGTATTTGGTGAGGTGACAATTTCAAGTCATACCTTTTGCATTATTTCAATGCAGATATCACTGCAATCTGTTTCACAGGACTGTCCCACAGTTGTGCCAGCACAGCTTGGAAGGCAGGGGCAAGGTCTGTGCCACAGTAGTGGAAACGAGCTGGGGAAGCCAGCTGCCTAACATTGCCTAACATTCTGTACTGAAAAATTATATCTACATTAGTACATAATTAGCACAACTCTTAATTAAGAAGTGCATTCAAAATAAAGATTTGGGGAAGGATATCTTTTGCTGCCTCTTTTTTTTTTTTTTTTCTCCACTTTTGGGAGAAAGCTTGGTCTGCAACATTGCCATCCTAAAGTTTGTAATAGAAGATAAACCATGAATAAAGTTACGTTGAAAATATTGACTGCAGAGAAGCCTTTATTCTTCCTTTCAGCCTTACTAGTACCATTGAGTAAAATGCACTTTCCCTTCATGTATGATGTGGTCACAACTGTGTAGCTGAGCAGCTTCCCAACTCAGATCACAACTTCATCCATCTCTGATATAACTACTATTAATTCATGCAATACAGATATTGCTGTTATTGAAACCTATCTCATACACTCATTATATTTACATTATATGTACAAAGGCAACCACAAAAGCCAAAAGAATGCTGTATGGCGGGCTTGAAATTTTATTATTTGCAGAGGTTCTGTCACTATGTAATTTCAGTTTTCACCTCTCAATAGCTATTGAAGACATTTACATGAAGATAAGTACAGATAAGATCCTCAGACAGCAGAAAACTGAAAGTCTGGCTCAAGTCAGAACTGTATCAGTTTGCACCACCTCAAGATTTGATCCAGGTTTTATGGTGTTCAAAAGCTTGCTTATTTCTCACTTGAATTCGACGTTCACTGTTTGCAACATGACCATGTGCTGCTTTAAAGATAATCTGGTTGCCAGAAACAGTAAAGTATGTCTGCTCGAAAGAAAGAAGCAGCAGGAGCAGAGGAACCCTTAACCCACAAAAGATCGTATTTTTCAGGGAAATATACTTGGTAATTAAAAACAAATGGAAAGATATGATGAAAAAGAAGTATTAACAGATCTGGCTGCATAGAAAGAAAATGTTTTCCTGGTTTTTTTTTTTGTTTCCTCCTGCTATTTACCAGCAATTTTAAACAAAAAATATTTAATATTAAATACATTCAGATGAATACATGAGTTAATGCACTTGAAAGTAGGTAACAGAGCTGAGGTAAAAAAAGTTATGATTTGCTTAGTGAAGAATTAGTGTCAAAAGAGTGAAACAAACCACAATATAAAAATTGACAATATAGTGTCAATCAAAATGTGGAGTGTATTATTCTATACTCAGCTAAAAACTACTTCATTTTTCTATTTCTTCCAACGTTCAAATGCCATATTACACTACTGTGCATTTCTCTTTTTTTGGCACAAAAAATTAATGAACACCATTAAAAAGCACACACAACTGAGTCACAGGTCCCATAGAGATTTACATCGTCAATATAATTTAAAGAATTCTCTTTAGTCTTGTGTTTTAAAGTAAGTTGCTGTTTTTCTCTGCTTAGAGACTGGGACGACTTTTCACATTACAAAATTTCTTCTAACAGTATTAACCCTTCCTCTGTAGTTTTTAAATATACTTCAGTATCTCATTAACAGATTAAAAATTCTGAATATTTTTAAGCTGCTGTGAAGAATAATCCATACGTTTTCCTTAATCTTTTCTAATTTGATAGAGATGTTACTATTTTTGAAAAAAATACTGTGAAAGCAGTAAATTATCCTGTACTCAATGACACAGCCATCCTGAGGAAGAGGGATTACATATGAAAATTTGAAGCGGTAAAATCATGTGACAAATATTTTTGACATTATTTCAGTCTACCCAATTATTTTTACAACAAAATTCATAAATTTAAGTACAGACACTTTTAAAAAATTAGAATTTCTGTAAATCATAGGCTAACTTATCTGTTGATCTACAGAAAGCTTCACTGAAGCTTCTGTAAATATATTCAGCTGTACCAAAAGCCATTCATTATTGTCAAAGCCTGTCAACTTTTTGTCATCTGGTGGACTACTTTCTGTTTAAAACTCTGTTCTGGGAGTATGATCAAGTGCAAAGCAGCAGAGGACTTTCCAGCTTTGTCTTCTATAAAATGGTCACTAAATGGTCAACTGGTAACAAAAACCTTCTTATTTCATAAGAGAGTTGGAGGGATTGATTCAACATTGACCCATATTTGCCCACCTCTTCTGAAACAAAGTCAACTTCTGAAGAGTTATTCCCATTGTATAATAAACAGATGTATTTTTCTAAAGGAAAGCAGGGGAACAAAAGGTAATCAGTAAATTAAAAAAATCTGAATTAGTAAATAAAAATTTAGCTCTCCTTGACCTAATGTGGTCATAATACAGCTAATAATAAATTTTAAGGTTTCTAACAAACAAGTATACTAACTGACAAGTTAGTTAACCAAATTGTTAAGGTCTGTCTATAGAAAGGAAGTGGACTATATTATAAAAGACACATGAATCAGACATATATCCTCATGCCAAATGTTTTACAGTATTATAGAAAAAAAGGTTCATTTGAAAAGAAACGGTTAATGCTGAATATATGCAACAGACTGTATATACTACTAGTTAGTTACCATAAAAATATGTAATTAAGAACAATTTTCATAGCACATTGAAATGTTTAAATTTACAGAATTTTCCTAATGAAAAAATATTTTTCCATGTGTGACAAGCCTTTTGAATTTGAGTCTTCTAAAGTATTAACCCCCCCAAAAAAAAAAAACCCAAACAACTGTATCCTATCTCCTGTTTTAGATTTATTATTGGTTTATTTTACATTTCTTGTTGAAGTAATGGCCTTTGGCAATCTACGTAACAGTTAAAAAACTGCCAAGTAAAATCAGATAATTTTGTCGTAGGTCCTTAGCTTTGAGTTGTGTCCTTGGCTGAAAATTTCTTCCATGCAACTTGGAAAGAAATACTGTGGTTTTATAAGCCCCAGTGAAAACTTGAAAATAATTTCCTTTTATTAACAAATACTTTCTTTGCATTTAAATAAATATCATTAATATAATATTCATTGAAAAATCTGGTTTACAGAATACACAAAGGCCCAGTCCATTGCTATTTGAAATCTGTCGGTATAATGAAGGGCAAAACCAGAGAAATCAGCATTCCAAAGGTGTATAAAATAATTTTTAAAAATCTGTGTTCTTTTATATGTCTCATAAAACAAGCCTATTTAAAATTAAAGCAAGACAATGTACATTAACCTCTAAATTTACTTTGACTTGTTAAAATCCTCAAAACGTAATTTAACATGTCATGTCTTAAGCAGTTGGTGTTTGTGCTGAAGTTTTAAAATAGGCCAAGCCACAGATCAATGGGAGAAGTCATTAAGGAGACTGGAAGTTTATTGAAGCAATATTTCGGTTTTGGCAGCAGTGACTCCACTTGCAGGTGTAAAGAGTATTCTTTCAATGAAATTATTTCAATATCTAGCTTGTACAATGTTATGAAATAATTCGCAAATTAGTTCAGCAGAGCTTATTTTTCTTTTTTACTCTAAAAACTGCAGTAAGTTCCTGTAATTCTGAAAAATATGGGAATCACAATATGTCTGTTTACTAATCATACATAATGTTTTATTTGGTTTAGAAGCACAGCAAAAAGTTTGCAATTCAAGAACACTTTTAGAAGTTTTATTGATGCTATTTTCAGTAGTTTTGTACATTTTAATTGAATTCTATTTCACATCATGATCTAACTGGGTGGAAACAAAGGAAAGGTAATTCTATTCCCACGATAAATACTCTTTTCAATATTTCTATGATTCATGATTGTCTAGTAAAATAAAATGCAGGGGAAAGAAGGCAAAACGCATTTACTATACAACATAATTTCTTAAAGAAGTGTTCATAATCCTTCTCAGAGCATACTTCCATCAGGAAATATGAGCTTTGTGCTCATTTGCAATCAGCAGCTTTAGTGGCTGCCAAAGAGAGGAAATCTACTCCCCTTCAGAGAACGGACTAAATCAGTGCAAATGCAAGGCAAGTTTAGAACTATTATTTGATTTTAGTTTTCCTGATTGTTGATTGGAATCATAAATAATATCAATGACTTAATAACCTGAGTTAAGTTTAATCTTTGCAGGTTTCATTGTAACGGAAATATTGTTGGTTGAGTCACAACTGAGATACTGCACAGTGAAGATTTCATGTTTACAACTTAATCATCCCAAATATCAATGCTCAAGAAACTGAAAGGGTCATAACAAAGGACAGAAGGGCATTTTGGTTTTGGAGCTACACAGAAGACACAAGCAACATCTGGGGATGCCAAAGATGCTCAGCCTTTAACATGATGTTAATTTTCATTAGAACCCAAAACAATTGCTTGCTTTTTCAAGGAAGTATCCGTACAATGAAATACCCAACAGGCCAAACTGCTGTCTGTTATAAGAATGTATATCCACAAGGTCATCAATTTTAATATACTGACATAACAGAGGGAAACATTTTGGCCAGGAACTTGGCTAGGATAATCCCACAAGTGCAGAGCTGCTCACTTAAAACCAAGGTTTCTGCTAGTCCTCTCCAAGTTAGAGTCTGCATCAGTGACATTTCCGTGCCCCAAACCATTTTAAAAATAAACACAGCTATATAATAACGTCTCCTCTATGCTCCCCCCGCATCAGCTCACCAGATCTGCTCCCTTCCCCACAGGCGGTCTAGTTCCCATGGCAATGAAACCACCTTCATCTGCTGTTTTGTAGCGCCCTCACCTTGAGCCACCCCCACCCTGGCATGCCACAAACACACTGAATGCGGAAACTCTGGCAGGTTTACTCATATTGTTAAAATTAACAGTCCGGGGGCTAGGGGGATGTAAACTCCAACCTGCTCTCTCAGATATATCTCACAGATAGTTCTCCTGGAGCTTGAACAAACAAACAAATGCTAGAAATGCCAACCATGTGTCATGAAGTTACTTCTTCATGTAACCATGGCAAAGTGTAGGCAGCTAAGGAAAACTACAATCATTCTGAGTGATTTAAAATATCCTTATTGTCATTAGAGAGGCAAACTGATGGCCAAATAGTTGTTTAGACCAACTGTGTGATTCAGGAAAAAAAAAAAAACAACTGGGGTTGGTATTTCTGTTTGCGTTGGGCCTTCTCAGAAAATGTCAGTCTAATGAGGAAATGAAAAGTGGTATTTAGATTTTAGGCATGACTCCTTTCCCTTTATCCTCCAGAGTCTAAAATTCTAGGCAGTTAGGACCATGAAATCAAAGCAAAAGGGACCCGGTACAGGTCTCCTTGCCCTCTCCTTAAATGCAGTGCAGTAGATAGCCATCACTGGCAGGCTTTTGGTCTCCTGGGAATTTCCAATTAGATTACAGATTTGGGGAAATTTTCCTGGGAACATTTTGCTGGTTAGCAGCCGTGACTCTTGTGAAATGTAATGTTATAGGAACAGTTATAGTGTAATGTAAGTGTAAGTTCTTATAGGTCCTTTGAAATCTCTTACTAGTTCATCCGAGACGTGATTTTTCCAAGCATTACTATTTTAATAACAACATCTCCACACCAGTAGGCAACTCTCACATGTTCTTCTCCCCTTTCTGTTGCAAACTGACCAAAGTTATTGCTAATTGCTATACTCCTGGGTTTTTTTCTAATCCACCTTACTTACCATTGCTCTCATGCTATAGCTGCAAAGCAACATCAGTAAAGCAGGGAGCTATGCAACTTTGCAGGCTGGTAGAAAGAACTGAAATTGATGCAATCAGGGTTGTTTGGTGTTTTTTTTTTTGACAGGAAGATGACTAAAGCAAAGACACAGGTGCCTAACGCCACTTGAGAAAATTGTAGTCTTTCTCTTGTCTTTATTGAGTCACGCTGAATCGCAGAACGCATGGACATTTGGTTGTGTGGGCCCCTTTCAATGGTATTCTGAGAAGCAGAAATGGCTGAATGGCATCCATATGGTTGACAGCTTGATATGCCAAATAACAAGGTAGGTAAACATTTTGGCAGCAGATGAGGGCAAGAAACATATTTTGAACATAGTAATTTCAACTTACTCATTTAGCAGGGGTAGGTAGCTATCAGCGTATAGTCTGTTGGTCTGGGAGAGAATAACTAGCAGTACAGCCCATTGGTTTTAGTATGTGCAATACCTGAATGGTTTGGTGCAGTTTTCATCATGACAAGAGCAAAAGCTGAAAACTGGAAATAGTAATGTAACTTCCAGTGTGTTGAAATGTTAGTGAAAAAATCATTAGAATGGACTTGGTAAATCATGTCACTAGAATGAAGATACTAAGTACAAACAAGAATCCTAAAATTTTTCACCTCTTATGTCTATCAAGAGAGTGTTTCCATAATACACAGTAAAGTCCTTGTATACATAGCATGTTTCTATAACTCAGTATCAGTCTTGATACCTCAAATTTCTTCAATTACAAAAAATCTTAGCCACTCTAAGGTCTTCACTGCCTGCCTTCTCACTCATAAACACACACATTCCATCTGAGAATTTTATCTGACTTTATTTTTTCTCTCTCAGTCATTCCTTCACATCTTTTCCTCTGAATTATCTCTGAGTAAACTGGATGTGTACCAAATGCTTCAACAAAATTCAGCTAACATTTTACTCCCAAGAGGCTATAAAGCATAAAACAATGTAATACCACACCATGTTACAATTTCCAGGTTATGTAAGTAAAAAAAAACAACATTACAAATTTGCACATGCACAGTTTGCCAAGATCCAAAAGCCAATGAAACCTGACCAGAGGATCCTCATTTATTTTGTATCAAGATTAGTTCTATCCAACTATATTCCTTTCTACCTAATGACAAAACAGTACAAGTGCAAGTATAAAGACATTTGCAGAAAGTATATTCTTTACTCTCATTACTCGGAGGATTTACAAACTGTTTATACTTCTCAATAGATGCAGCAAATTTTATTACAGAGTTCATGCCCTTTCATTCAACACAGCATTCTGGTAAAAGGGAAAATGAACCCTCAACCCAAAACTGAAGCCAGAAACTAATATTCTTTGCAAGTGCCCATAGTTCCTTCATTTACATCTTAAACTTGTAAACCAGAAAATGTTTTACACACACACTAAATGGGTATTTTTCAAGTTGTTGGCCAACCTCCCCCCTCTCCTATGTCTTTTCTCCTACCCCCGCAAAATCCCTGCAATTTAACCACAATTTTTGAAAAAAAAAAAAGAGGTGGAGTTTTTGGGTGATGCCTATGATACATAAATAGTAATAACACCCACAGGAACAATATTATCTTTATTATTTCATCAGCACTGGGCTAGGGGCTGATCAACACCAACAATCACTCAAGAAAGATGACATGGAAATAAAACAAGAAGTTATAAAAGAAATAAAAGTGATATATTCATTCTTCCATCGTATTTGCTTCATGGAATGCCTATCTTTCTATTTATTACTCCTTTCCCTAAATTATAGGGACCTGCAAATTAGAATATTTGACAGAGTGAGTTATATTTCCTCTTCCTCATACAACACTCTGTATCAAGGACCTCTCATTTCCAGTGTAACAATCTTTCAATTCACAGTATTTTTTAAAAGGTCTGACTTTCAGCAAAGATTTTTCCCAATACAGTTTTACATGTACAAGTAATTGTAGGCATAGTTCTGCTCCACTCAGCAGCTATTTTGAGGCCCATTTTAGAATAATCAGTTCTCATATTGTTTATTGCATTTGCAATAATACTTAAATCCAAGTGACCAAATTTCAGACATCTGTCCCTAAAACTGTCATTAACAACCTTATTAGAACTTTCAAGGGTCCATATGCCCTAGAGATGCCATAAGTATAGTTAAAAGTTTATGTCAATGCTCTTGTCACTGTGCGGGAAGTCAATAGAATTGTATAACTGGTACTGCTTAAATGTGAATTTATGCAGGATTAGCTTTTAACTCAAAGCATAACTAGGGCATAAAATTACAGGTACAGAAAAAGCATAACAGAACGGTCAACGGACTTGTGGACTTCAACTGGTCCAAATTCCCTGCTCAAGCTGAGCCACCTAGAGATAGTTTACCACAACCATGTCCAGATGGCTTTTGAACATCACCAAGACTGGAGATTTCACAATCTCTCTGGGCAACCTGTGCCACTGCTCAGTCACCCTCACAGTAAATAAATATCTCCTGTGTTTCAGTTTGTGCCCATTCCATCCTGTCCTGTTACTGGGAAGCAAAAAGAGTTTGGCTCCACCTTCTTTACATCCGCTCCTGAGATAATAAACATCAGTATATAAAGCATAGATGAGATCCCCAAGCCTTCTCTTCTCCCAGCCAAACAGCTCCAGCTCTCTCAATCTTTCCTAGTACGAGAGATACTCCAGTCCCTTAATCATTTTAGTGGCCTTTAGTGTACTCGCTCTCGTAACTCCATGTCTTTTGCACTGGATAAAAGTACAGGAATATGATGCAAAAACTAATTTTGATTAAAAAAATTAAAAATGGTACAATCTAATGCAAATTTTAGATTAACAGCTTTAGAGGAGGAATTAGGTTTTAAAATCAGCCTATAAATAACATACGCTGGAATCAAGAGAGTGACCCAGTTACTTCCATTATCATATCTGTTTCCCTTTCACGTGGTTGGATTCATAGTTTACAATCTTCAGGGGACCATTATTACATCAACTAGTGATTCAGAACCTGCAAATTCTACAGCCATCCTTCAGGTATCTCTCATTTTACCAGAGAACATCCTGCCTTTCCTGCGCCCTTGTTACAGATGGTTCATGATGGCGACAGCCTTCATTTTCTAGTTCCTGCTGAGAGCAACTCAGAGTAACTTGGGGAGACAAGAAAACTCAGTTTTTTAAGCTCTAGCAAACCAATCCTACTTCCTAACAACCCAAAAGCAGCGTGTCCTTTCAAACAATAAGGTTATTCAAAGTCAAACATAAAGAAAACTTACTGTAACAGATGGTCTTTATAAATGACTCTTCAACAGTAATAGATGAGCATTGGAGGCAGTGGAAGAGTGGTTTAGGCATATATTCAGTATTAATAGTAATTATTTAATTTCTTGAGGCCTTTGTCATTCTCTTACTCTTTTAGACTTCATTCTGCAGCTCATACAACTTATCAAAGAAAAGAATCAGTTACTTCTGAACCTTCACAAAACAAAATCCAAATGCAGTAAAACACATAAGCACGTCTAGACCCAATAAAAAGACCCTCAGTAACTTTACACATTCACACTTTCATGTTCCATACAGGAACTGCATGTGGTACTTGTTAACAGCAATCAATGCCCAAATATATAGAAATGTATGTCTTCAGCAAAGTCGTTTAGTGTGGAGAGTTACCAGCAATCTATAAGCAAAGAAGTAAGTTTGCTTAACTGAACTTATGAAGCTCAACTTTTACTACAACAAATCAATAGAATTGAGGTTATCTTGGTCTTTGCAGGATGTGTTCTGTACCTTTAGGCAGCTGCTCTCAGCAGGCTCAGATACAGTTGAAAAAACCTGAAAACACACAAACAAAGGTATCTTGGGCAAGGGTAGCAGATATTTCTTGAAGACCTCCGTGAAAAAATCATGTAACTTTCCAACAATAATTATAAAATCATTACATTCAAAATGTCACAGATATCAATGACTCAGCAGGATTCCTTCAATGATCTTCATGAATTCTAAACCTTCAGTTATTGAGGTTTTTCTTTTTTTAAAGAAAAAAATTAAAGGAGTAAAATGCTTTATAAAAAAGCCAACCTACCTCTGAAAAGGTGTGTTCTTCTACACTGGAAGTTTCCACAATGGATCAGTTTGGATTTTTTTTTATACTGAGAAGCACCTGGTGATTCTCTGAGGTAGATTCTAGGTGTGTCAATATAAGGAAGAATTGTGCAATGGGAAACTTCTTTCCCCTTAAGACCCCCTTTGCAGGAGTTCTTGGTCAGTGGAGGTACACATCCATTCACTCGTATGTAGGACAGAGATATGGAAGTCCTTATAGTACAAGGGAATTTAAGTAACTTAAAATGTCACTATATAACACAAGTCATGACTACTCATGTTTTGTTATCAGTAAAGGGCTACTCTACTGCTATTTTTCTGCTGAAATATTTATTAAAACAAAAGTGAACATGAAGCATCTCTAAAACTCTGAGACTACCAAGATGACTCCATTCCCACAAGTGCTCTGAGAGTCTTCTAGAAAATTGAGCTAAAAGCTTAAACTGTCAAGTGCTAGTCTGAATTAATTTGTTAACCTGTTTAATTAAATTAGGCTGTTTTAACGTCTGTGGTTAAATATTGAGCAAAAGTGAAATGTTTCTCTTCTATTCTGCCTGTGGCACTCTTAAAGCAATTTTCAGACAAGGCAGAAGCATAAGTTTCTTCATAGCTTTCCCTTCTCATCCCTCCTGTCCTTCCTTATTGAAACAGTTCAGAGCAATTTATTCTTCTGTCAACAGGAGCCTCACTGAGCTGGTTCCATGTCAGAACATGAAGATAATGGAAAAAAGAACAATAAAAATTAATCTCCTCATTATAGTGCACTAGGGAGAAGTTTGCACTAAGAGATGCTTCCCCAGCCTTCTCTTAATCTGAGAAACAAGTAGATCTGTGTGTAAATCAGAACCAAAGAGGCCCGACTCTTTAAAGATTTGTGGCTCAACCTAGAAACCAGCTGCTAATGAACTAAGTAATCCCAAGCTTTCTATCGTCCTCCCTGCCACTCTCCCCAGCAACCCACTGTTACTTGCTTGCATTGTGATTTGGCCAGTGACAGCAACCTCGTGGTTTATCCACCTGTGAGTTGGCCTGGTCTAGAAATGTTTCATTCTTAGCCAGTTCAATGAGTGGCTCTGGTGGCCACACAGCCATAGGACTGCAACTGCTAGAGCAGTGTAAGGGAGGAAGCAGCAACGCACAGGCTGTTATTTCCAGGAACAGCCTACCCTGCCCTCAGTGTTAAGCTTGAAACTGTAAATGCACCTGAAGCTTCTGACCTTTTGTCAAATTCTATTAACATCAGCTAATGGACTGAAAACATGACATAGAAAGCTTCAGACATCACAGTGCATACAAGCATTTGGATTGCAGAGGATGCATCAGGCTAACAATGTTATGCAAAAGAGATATTGCAGAGTTTCTCAGATCATGATGCTACAACCAAGGGCAGTGGGTTGATGCTGGGTGGACACCAGGTGCCCACCAAAGCTGCCCTATTCTCTCCTCAGCTGGACAGGGGAGATAAAACATAACAAAAATCTCATGGGTCAAGATAAAGAAAGGGAGAGGTCACTCACCAATTACCATCACAGGTAGAACAGACTTGATTTCGGGAAATTAGCTTAATTTGTTAACAATCAAATCAGAGTAGAATAATGAGAAGTAAACCCCAAATCTTAAAAGTCTTCCCCCCAACACCTTTTCCCAAATTCAACTTTACTCCCAATTTCTCTACCTCCTCCCCACCAAGCAGATGGGGAATGAGGGTTGCAGTCGGTTCATCACATATCTTACATATCTCTGCCACTCCTTCCTCCTCAGAGGAAGACTCCTCATAGTCTTCCCCTGCTCCAGCGTCGGGTCCCTCCCATGGGACACAGGCCTCCATGAACTTCTCCAATGTAAGTCCTTCACACAGGTTGCAGTTTTTTGTGATCTGCTCCAGTGTGGGTACTGCACGGGGTCACGAGTCCTAGAAATAGAAGCCACCCTCCACTACCAAAAACCTTGCCACACAAATCCAGTACACGAAGCAATCAATTTCCATCAGGAAAGAGGGCAGGAACAAGTTCTAATTTTTGAATGGCTGTAGTTAGCAATACTGAGCACATGAAAATCCTGAATTTGTAATACTATCAATTGATTGACAGATAAAGGAAAAATATGCATTCATTAGGACTGAAAGCAAAGGCATGGAACTCATATAAAACAGGAAAGAAATTAATTCTTTGGTCAACAAGTGTTTTTGAACTAGCTGGAACAGCTTCTGGAGCATTTCTTTTAGTGCTCACTGTAATCATAAGACATTTTTATTTTCAGCAGATGTTGTTTAGTTGTTCCAAATCTCACTATTTTGAAACTGAGGGAAAAACAGCAACCTGTCTTCCAAAACTCTTAGACAAGTTTCAATGTCATGAATTTTGTGATTATTTATCTTTGGGTTTTCAGTTTTGAATCAACAACCTACAATTAGTTCATTATCTAAAGAATTTCCCTGCAAAGACAGACCGCAAGCTTTCTTATGGTATTTACTTTCAATGAAAGCCAATGTTCTCTGCAATTTATCAATTCCAGCAGTTGAGCCTTTTGGGGACACATCCAAATCAGAAAATTTATGCAAGTTGTCATCAAAGCTGAAAAGAACCTCTACAGTTCTGGGATTTTTTAAAAATACTTGGCTTTATAAACGCTTCCACAAAAGAAAGAGTGAGTACAAGGTAACACCATCAAAGTTTTAGCAGCATCACAGTTAAATCTCAAGTAGCAGACTGAACCAATTACAAAGGCTACCCCAAGAGCTGGACAGCATTGGATATTGTGTTTATATCACTTATCAGAGAAAACTGATTCTTGAAGTGGCTTCCAAAACACCTGCATTTGGATATGAAATTAAGGCTTCTTTCAAAGTAACTCAAACATCCTTGAAAATATCTTTCCTATATGAATTCTCTAAGTTACACTACATGAGGCTAGTATAATAATTTACCTGAATCCAGCTGTTTGGAATGGGGAAAGAAAAATGCTATTGGCACTTCAAAACATTGTAAGAGCTCCTTTCAAGCCCTGTATATTGCTAAATGCCCAATCGTTGTAGTAGTCAACCAGTTGGTAAAAGTTGCTTGTCTGGAAGGGACCCTCAGCTCCAAAGCTCTCTAGACCAGAGATAATGTTAAAAATCCTTATTGCTGAAATCTAGGTATTTGGGTTTTTTTTTCTTCTAGAAACAGTATTTTTTCACCATTACAAGATGTGATGAGGAAATACATTCTAATTAAAAAGATATGCAACCTCTTGTCCCTCTTTCATCATAACATAAACATCACTTCCTATTTGCCAAAAGACCATAAAATTTATATAAATACACAATAGTTAAGCTGAGCAAGACGGTTTTTGAATTTAGCATGTTCTACAGCTTTCCTGAACCTCAGCAATGTCAGCAGCCTCTGTCAAGAAATACCTAAACTAATTTTTCAGGAATCAAAGGTCATGTTTGAGATGTATAGGTAAATGCATGCTCAATAAACCACTCCTATTAGTACTTACTAATCACTCTTTGCTGAACATAAACTGAAAAACACCGCTACATTTCCAACAGGATTTGAACAAACATATTTTACCTGCTAGTATCTAATCCATCAGCTTTTAAAAATGTAAATGATGCCAAGTGATCATGTAGCCACCAGGGGGAGCTTCTCCAGTTTCATTAATAGAAGCCAACCCAACAGACTGGCCAAGAGAAATACTTTAATAGTAAGTAATTTAATGCAGACAGTTGCAGGGTTCAAAGTGCAATCCAGGTTTCACTTTGACCTTTATATAAATAATCAAAGGTATGTGTGGGAAATCAGATTTCATTTCCCTTTTTCTTCCCTGTAAAAGGAGAAAGACAGCACATTGTATTGTGTGTTTGTCTAATGCACCTCTTAAAATTTTTAGAAGCAGTGCTATGATGAATGATGCTTATGTATCAGAAAGCTATAAAGTAAATGACTGAGATTGCAGTGGCAACATCTTGGCTCCCCAATTAACATAAATCCTGGGTAAAATTCTGACAAATCCCAAAAGGTAGAGAAGAGCATCCTCTTTGCTAAGAGAGATCTTGGGACAGCTGTGCACAAGAAGTAACTGGAATGATTACTACACATGCCCATCCCACTGGTGAAGTGAGGCAGTTTAATCTCCGCTGAAGGCATTGTTGGCTGACGTTTATGACTTTACAGCATAAATGTTAAATGTTGCAATTACATTTTACGCTGTTTATAATTCTGGTGTGTTGCTTTAGCTTTCTGTTCTAATTCTTATATCTGGAGCTTCAAGGCTAGCAGTTGCATTTTTAAAAATGTTTCAGTCATTCAAGCCCCTCTCTAGAAAAGCCCTATACCGAATAGCAATTATGAGTCTATTGTTGTTCCCTCTGCCTTACAAGAAAACCCCAAATGTACTAGACAGTAATTCCACAAGGGCTTCTGGGTTTGCTGCTATAACTGAACACAATCTTGATCTTTTACTTTCCAGAATGTTTGGGTTTGTTACTATATAAGAGATTACACAAAGTCCTTTAATAGCAGTTATGTGTGCTGCCTGAAGACAGTACGATAGGTGTCCTAAAGAACAAAAATCAACAAGGTTAAAAATTCCATAGCAGATTGCAATGTACCTGCACATAAGCTGAAGAGAACATAACAGTATGAGCAATATGTAAAAAAAGCCTATTAATACAAGGTTTTTCCAGTCAACAAATAAATTAGAAGGCACAGACCAATATAAATTAAGTTTCTGTCAAGATTGCCAGGAAGATAGTAAACAATAATCCCATACCCATAATAAAAAGGTGAGCAATAGAGATACAGACCATGAAAGCTCTCAGATCAAAGATTTATCCCTGGGAGCAGCAATAAAACTAGCTACTGCAATTTAATATGAAAGGGAAACATCTTGGACAACAAATTTACAGGGAGGTTCCAACACACAAATTAAGATACAGTACTTCGTGTCTCATAGAATTATCTCTACTCACCATAAATCAACAGAATATGAACTTCATGCAAAGCCCAGCAAAGCTAAACAGCTACTGCTGCCTTCCTGAGGCTGCAAAGCAAGCCCTTAACACAGAAACCTTCCTTTAGACTCAGAGGAAAAGGAGCAGCTGCACTTTTTTCTCCTATCACCTTCTCAAATAATAAATGAGTGCATACAAAAGAACTGCCAGCTTCTTCCCTTTTCAAAAAGTCAGGTTAAGGAAAACAACTGTGACCTAAAAAGCAAGGATATCTCAAAACTCTACAAACTATGCTGGAAGCTGTAAAGGGTGGTGTGTGTTTTCTTTTTAGAATTTAGAAATGATGTTGCTGAAACTTTCACTCTAACTCTTAGGTTTTTATTCAGTGAATAGCACAATTAGGAAGTGTTAGATTTCAGAATTCTGCATAAAAATTCAGATTGCCATCCACTCCTCTTGGACTAGGGTTCAAGAACATAGGAGTTCTCAGGGAGTGTAAAACAGAAAGATGTATGCCTTGAAGGAAATCTAGTGCTCTCTGGAAAACTTTTAAGAATGCAAAGGCCTGATGTTGCTCCCTGTTGACTTTAAGGAAAAAATCCATTAACTTCTACTGTTTTTGAAATCAGACCTAAAATGAAGAATAGCTTGTTCATATATTGCTGCTGATCTCCAATAGCTTAAAACCAATCAAAAGGAAAAAAGACTAATCTACACTTATAAATAAAAGCCTACCTAAGTAAAGCATTGATGGAAAAGGACTCACAAATCCAAGCTTAATAAAATAGGTATTTATTAGCAGGTTCTGATTTTGCAATCTTTCTTTGAACAGCCTGACTATAGCTTAAGTACTTCATGAAATCTGACTGGGCTTGAGCATATGTTTAAATGGCACATTGACATGGGCCTTGGGGATGTCTAAATAGGATTTATCGGGGAACAATACATTTATTTAGCATCTGCTGAAGAAAGATAGCTGTGTGTCATGGAACACACTGTATTATGACACAGTAGAGGCTTGGAATGGTGTGTTAGTTGCTTTCCCTCTGTTGAAATCTTACTAAGTTTTCACATTAAGCAATTCCCTAATCCAGTTTAAAGTGATGTAGTACAAGTAGAAAGCAAGTCAGTGACTTCAGCCCCGAGTGAGGTGAGGTAAGGAAAGCAGAATGGCTGTGCAGGATTTAACTGCACCACAACAGACTCTTTTAGCTACTCTTTATATTCTGTAATTACCCCTTATGCTATCATTCTAATTACCCAGATAGATGTCCTCTGTTGACAAGCACCTATAATCAAACAGCTTAGTTAAAACATAACTGAAATACCTGTGGTGATAAAAATACCTCTAGGAAAAAAAAAAGAAAATAAAACCTTGCATATAAAGAAAGCTAACTTTACATTTGCTACTAGAACCTGTGTCTGCCTTCTTGCACCCTCACAGAAGAGTTTCTCTTGGTGCTTTGTTAGCTAAGCATCTATTTGTGCTCAGCCGGCACAAAGAATTTGGAGTAATACTGTTATTCTCTTATTAGAAAATAAAACCTTTTATTTACTGACATACATTTGTGCTAAATCAGTCAACAACTGGTGAAACCAAGCAATTCAGAGCAGTAGTACTTCAAAGATGCTTTGTGCAAAGTACCTATTGACTATCCAGGGAGGCCAACTGAGAAGAAGTTGACCTAGGGCTGTCCACAGTGCTGTTTGTGCCACGGCTGTCCTTTCAGAAAACAGACTGTATACTAAAAGCAGGTAACACCTTTCAGGATAAAATAATAAATACTAAAATTCAAAAGCAACCTTTATATCTTCCTAAAGTGACACCAACTTTTCAAGGTAGCTGAGACTACTGTGAAGGAAAAATGGTGTGCTATCTGTGAACACAGGGAGATGATGCTTCCCCTCAGCCCTGCTGAGATCATGTCAGAAGCGTTGTGTCCAGCCCTGTGTTCCTCAGTACGTGACAAGAAGATAATGGTTCAAGTCCAGCAAAACACCATAAAGAGGACTACAGGACTCTCATATGAGGAGAGGCTGAGCTGGGACTGCTTAGCCTGGAGAAGGCTACTGTAAGTCACTGTTTTTATCAGTTGATTGTGTTTTCTGTGCATCCTGAAGAGGCATCTTAAAGTTATGGAATACAATAAAGCTTACTATAAATTTCAGGAAAAAAGAAAGGTAGAGTTACCAGAAATTAGTGCAGTATACTTTTTATGCAATTTAGCTTGTTCCATCAATTTTCAAACTGCTGTTTAGTTCTCCATTATTGTATGCATCTGTTAAACTGAGGGGATTGTATGCAGTGCCTTTCGCACCTAAATTATTTAAATTCAGGACTGAATTATAAACCCCTTGAAAATAAAGAATCATTTAATATACTAGCAGGAACATTATAGATTAAATTTATAAATATGTATCCTTATAATTTGTTTTATTGTACACATAGGCATACACAGATTTTAAGATTTTAACTATTATAAGATATTAGGAATTTAAATGAAATATTAATTAGAGAGAAATTACTGAATTTAGCAGCAGAGATACGAACAACAGTCTGCATCAGATTTTTTTTCTAAGCCACAAGAGAAAAGGAGACTGATGGTGCCATCTGTTGGTCAATTTAAAATGGACATAATTTAATGGAGGGTTGTGGTCTAAGATATTACCTATTAACACTTGATGTAACATCAGCAGTGTATTAGAATTGTTAGCCACCTGAATATTCTTAATAGTGAACCACACTGAACTCAGTTCACAGTAACACACTGTGGCACAAAACACCCCAATATACAGCCAGTGATGAGGTTCTGCGCAAACATGCGCATTTGACCTTAAGAAACTTTTAACAATGGATTTTTTTGGTTGATGTATCATGTATAATACATACTGGAAGATAGTTGTTCACAGTGAGACTTTGTTACTCTTTGGATGTGGAGCAGAAGAGCACTTGAAGCAAATGTCCTGATCTTCCCTGCTAACTGCACACAGGTTCAGTCAGTTGAATGGTGCGAAAGAACTAGGTTGCTGTTGGCGATGTCCTCCAGGTGCACACACAGCACACTCCAGTTGCTAATGGGGCAAAGAAAGTCTGAACTAATGAGCATCTTGTATAACCATGAAGTCCTCCAGCATGTTCCCAGCTTGCATGATGCAACTGACTGCTCTCAGACTGCGGCGAGCTCATATGACATTCCAAGGTACTTTTTACGCTATATAAAAAGTTAGATGGCATCTAGGTTGCTACAGTTGGCTTTTGATGAGTCACGGTAGCACATTTCAAATACAGAAAGAGATTCTGAAATGGCATCTGATGATACTCCAGCTCTGGTGCCAGCTCACAGAAGACAGCATTGACTGTTTCAAAGTTCTGCATGCACTGCTGTTTTTCCCACATTCCCAGGTCTGAATACATTGCCCAGGACCACAGCGTCCCGCCAACTGATGACACAGAAGTGTCTGGACAAGGACTTCCAGACTGGCAGTGTCCATCAGACAACAGGACATCTAGGATAGAGAGAATCATTTCTGGAGAGAAAGGATGAGGGAGGGTGGGTGCTTCCCAGAGCAGTTAACAAAGCAGCAGAAGAAAGAAACATTCCCCCAGCACTTCTGTTTTTCCAGTGACAACACTCAGCATCAGAAGGTGGGTGAGTGGTAGGCACCATGGTGCCATTTGTAAAGATGCAGGGACAAAAGTACAGCAAGAACAAGGAGAAATAGAAATAAAACTTATTTTATACGAGTATAAAACCCACATGCATATATATACTTATAGGCAAACATAATTTCTCTCTGAATCCTTACACAGGAATTAAAAGATTAAATAACTAATGAATATGCTGGTAACAAGTAGGAGCAGTAATAGGCTTAGACAAGATGCTGGTCAACAGCATAATAAGAAGACAGAGTGAGGGTCTTTTAAATATTTAATATCAAGAACATCACTTTTGAAATACATTTACGTATTTAGATTTACCTTTGGTCTCTGCTCTCTTTTTCCGTTCAGAGCTAATTTTTGTAGCAAAGCCTTTTGTAACTAAGGCAGGGGGTGAGGTTGGGGAGAGAGGGAGGGGAACAGGGAAATGAACCAGCCACTAGCAGATTATGAATTTCATATCCACTCACAAAAAAAGCAGATTGATGCTTAAGAACAATAATATTTCAGTGACTATTAGCAGGCTTGTCTACATATAATGAGGTCCTCTCAAGGAGAGGAAAGCACTCTATGAAACTTTCTCTTCACTGCAAATATTCTGGGCTGAGAATTAAAAACACTGTCATATCTCAGGATTATTTACTCCATATACATATGATCTCTTGCACATGAAACTGTCAATGTAATCTATGTAATCTGTGACAAAGTATTTATTCCAGACAGTACAAGACAGTACAGCAGCATGTTACACTCTATAATAGCTTTTGGTTAGATTATCTAAGGACATAAATAACTGTAAAAGTATTTGCATGGTTTCACTGAATTCAGCATGCTTTGTTACCAAATATTTATTTTCTTCTTTAACGTATTTAAATANGCTTTTCCAAAGCGTTTGCAGACATAATTGGAAAGTGAATTGAAAATGCTGCCAATCACCTTAATAGATACAAAAATCTCATATACTTCCAAAGGAACAGAGATGCTCCTGAGGGATAGCAGGAGACAGCTTCACTGTATTTGATAAGAAGTTTCCTTTGCAAAAGAAATTTCAGAGTACACCATAATTTTATTAATACTCCACGTCTTCTCCCAGTCATTCTATTTTATCTGCTAACTGCTACAGAACAAGCCTTTTTTCTTCTATTACACAGGAAAACGTTAAAAAAAGTACCCTCTGAATGAAAGCACTTTAAGAATTTCAGTGCGAAAACTTCCCCAAGGTGGAAACAAAACAAGCACAGCAGTAAAAAAAAAATGAATAGTAAGAAGAATGCCTCTATAATTTCACTATTTCTTTAGAAATTTTCTTTCAGATCTGTGGTGTAAGATGGCTTCCAATCTTTGTCTGATATTCACTTCTCCAGTGCCTACAGGATATTACAGGACACCAACTATAGAAACATCCTATCTTTTCTTGTATCACTGCATATACTGAAACCTGAGATATGAGAGCCAAATGATATTACAGATATTATTATAGTATTTTTTATTGACTAAGAATCCTGAAAATTTGAAGAGGTCTTTTTTTCCTTTTAAACTTTGTACAAGCAAGAAAGCTTGAATAAGAAGTCTGTTATACACCTACATAAAATGATCAAGGAATCAATCTTGTGTGATCCACTGCTTTTGCCATGCAGCTTGCCTTCACTTACCATTTGGAATTTACCAGCTGTTATATTTGGATTAATTAGTCTTCTCTGACTATGTACCAAAGAGAAAGAATAAACATCACAAAGAAACAGACCTTCCACCCTTACTGCTATGTTTTCGAAAACAAATACTACAGAAGACAGGGAAAGAAATGGATAATTTGCTGATCGCATCCAATTCAAACAGTAGGAGTTGAATCCATTAAAATGGCCATGTAGAACCCTGCATAGAGTAACTAATTTTTTCAGAAGGGGAAGGGGCTCCCTAGGTATGTAGCGCAGTCCCGACTTAAAAGATAGTTTTCTCTAAGCCCTACTGACAGCTAGCCCAAGTTGTATTCATCAGTAAAAGCAAGCTATGGCACATACTGGTCTATTTTCAGCTTCTGTAATCCCTTCTCAAGCCTTTGGCGCACATCAAGAAGAGGAGCGCATTTACATGCCAGACTGACGTGTCGCACAGTAAAACATTGTGCTGAGCTGTCATTCTTCATGCAAAAAAATGAAACACAAGATTTGCTACTGCCTTCTTTAGTGAACAACAGCAGGTCGCTAACTATTTTGACTTGACCCTTTTCTAATAAACTCATATAAACCCCATTTTGCATAACTAAATCTTCATTACAATGGCACTGAGTAAAACTGCAGTTGAAAGTGGGGCTCCAGTGTTTGATAGTTGAAAATGTCTGGCCGGAGAAGGATCACAGGCGTTATCAAGGATCACATAAAACAGGCAATTAACAGGCAATGTATTTGCTTTCTGACAACACCACACAAAACAACCGCAGACTGACACATTTCTAAGTTCAGAGAGAAGCCGCTTGGCTACAAATTAACAGAATAGCAAATGCACACATATATAAGAAGAGACTCATAGGACGCTATCCTCCCTCACCAATGGCAGTTTGAGTGTCATCAGCTTAGTTTAAATTTTAATTAGGTTTTACTGTAACAAATAACATAGATTGTGCTACAGCCTGCATACATGAGTACTGCTGCCAAGACTGCTAATAAAATATAATGTCTCTTCACAATTTAGATCATCACAAATCTGCCCTTTGCTTTCAGCCAAAATCCACTCATAAAACTCAGAACAATGGGTTGTTTTAGGTTGATGAAATAGTCAAGATAATTGCAGAAACAGGTAATTTCTCTCGCAGATGAAAAAATGATACCATGACCATCCTTCAACCAAAGTCCTATTTATTATTTCTTAGGATATTTGCACAAATTCTGGAATACAGCTTTATGATGCTCTTCTTTTTAACCATGCCATTATGTTCTCTTTCATGCAGTGTTTTGAAATGTGCATGTTAGACACTTTTGCACTCTACATAGAATATTTATGGAAAATTTTAACTGCAAGCCATAAATTAATTAATAATGGTTGGCTGTAACACCAAGAGACCAAAACAAGCCTACATGACATACTGCCTTCTCAAAGAAGTTAATGACACCTCTTCATACAAGACACCAAGCTACCAGAAATAATACTTTTATCCTGAAAGAGCTTGCTTAGAATACCTATGGAGGTTTTTTTTATACATTTAGCTTGCTCGCTGTGACAATACACTCTGTAGGGGATAACTGAATAAAAAAGGGAATTAATTTGGATGTGTTATCCAGACATAAAACTGGACTTCTTACCTTTATGATAAGGAAAAACTTACTTTTGGATTCATGTACCCTCACTGAAATAGTTTTCCTTTGCAAATATTCCGAAGCTCTCATTCTTCAAATGCCATATTAATACTTTACATAAGGGCAATACTTTCCAGATAGCATTGGCTACTTTTACGCTTCTACTTCAAAGTACACATTTCTATTGTCCACTAAATGTTAAAGTGATATATTTTTCCTTCAGATAATTGTTTATGAAAATTTGCATCCACGTGCAAGCTGTCATATAACAACTGCTTGATGCAACTTACATCAACAAGGATATTTTATATGCTAATGAGAAAGGTTTTTTGGTAATATAACCAATTGTAAATGGAAGACGATATCACAATACAAAATACCAACTAACTGGTGAAATTTAGAATTATTTATGTTTAAAGATTAATATTTCTTCAAATATAAAATGTTTGGATTATTTTATTGAATGAATATAGTAAAAGTGGAGTTAGGTTTGGTCGCTTGGAGGGGTTTTTTTATTCATTGCATTAAACTTCAAAGATTCTCTTGTATCTTCCTGCCTAAAAAATAACAGCAAAGAAACTAGAAAGCCGAAGAGTTGTGACATTCCGTTTTCTAGAGTTGCGACCTTCCATTTTCTTGAGTTGCAACCACCAGTAAAACCATTCTATGACACCTTTAAACCAAAGAAGGGATGACAGCGGTGCTTGACCTGAAGCAGTTTTGAAAGAAATGTTCTTCTACCTCCTAGAAGACCTTAAATCAGAAGAATGTACGTTTGTCTCAACATGGATATTTCTGCAATATGACTAATATATCAGGAACGATTGTGAGATGGAATTTCTAAAAGCACAAGAGAATTGTTTACCAGCAATTTTTATTTATTTTAAAGCAAACTGAAGTTCTGCTAAAACTTAAAATGCTATAGCATGTTGTCATGGAACAGACCAGATTGTTCAGGCCATGTTTCCTGAAACAGAGATACAAATTGATCTTGTTAAAAGGCAAAAAAATAGTGGAATTTAATTTGAATGCAAGTGTGTTAATACCACTTGGTTGATTGTTTCAGTATGAGACTCTGAGGAGCTGTTTTTAAGCAACAAAGTTTAAATACTTTTGTTAGGTTTACAGGTTGTAATTAAGATCATTAACTTTTCCCATTGATGCACTCTGTTACTTACAGAAGTGGATTCCTTTGCACTTCAATAGGAATTCCTTTACTAACACTTAAGATGATACAGTTACCCTTAATATGCTCCCGCAGAGTAGAGTACAGCTTATTTTACTTTAGTAAGAGCATTCCTCCAGATACACACTTTTTGGACTAATATGAACAGGAACATTTTAGCATTTGTCAACTATGCTTTGCTGAGATGATTAACAGCTTCTATAACCATATTTGGGGCTGAGAGATGTCTACACAGATCTGCTTTTCTTTAGTGGAACAGAAACCACTAAGAATTACCCAGTAAAAAAGCTTTGAACCATTGACTGGATAAAAATAGAAGACCATAAGCAAGTAAGAATAAGCAGACAAGAATACTATAAAACTAAAATGTCACACAGGTAGTTTTTGTGACTATATTTAGCAAGAGAGTGCCAAGAATCCACCATTTTTTCCTGCGGTAGTTCCCATTAATCCTGTCCCAATATTAACACCCTTTTAGGGATACTGGTAACTTTGATATGAAAGCCTATGTCCAAAAATCCGAGTTCAAAAATTTGTGAGATTCATTGCTTTTCAATTAGCTGTGGAATAATAAAAATGTATGACAAATAAAGATAAATGAAATCTAGGATATTTTTTTTAATCTACCGAAGAATTTTAAAACATAAAATATTCACAAAACAAACCCTTACAATTTTCCAGATGTACAGAGGATTCGCCAAGTAACCAGAGGGACAAGATTCTCTTCCAACTCCCACCAATTTAAATTAGGACAAGTGAAATTAAACTGAATGACAGCAGTGTAACAATTGCATAAACGACAAAGGGTGTTAATTTTATTGCCTACAGCTTTCATAAAACTGTGGAGAATAGAAGAAAAACAGAATGTGTGAAAAGCCTTGCATAATACTTCATCTTCCCAATCAAGGGTGCAATCTTGGCAGTGCTCTGAGGAGTGAGCTGTGCATCATTTATTACTCCAGCACTTTAGAAAATCCATACATCTTGAAACATGCAATACCTGAAATGCTAGTGATTAAAACAGATAACTGTTTTGACCAGATGCCTCTGAACATTGAAATGTGCATTTTTCTAGGAGGGTTAACTCTAAGCAAATAACTCTCTTTCAAGCTGGGTGAAAGTACCACAAGGGTTAAGAAAAAGTTTAACAGCCATGTTATATTGGAGCAATCATTGTAATGCCAGTGCTCTGGGCAATGACAATCTGTTAGCTCTTTTCTAAACCTACTACAAGCATTTGTAATGCAAATGTTAGCGCAGTGAATATATGGCACTGTTTCTACACTCACTCATACCGAGGAGGGGAAGGGAAGAATCGTGTATCTCCCCCATTCCCATAACAGACTGCTCGCTTTAGATCTTTTTTACTTCCCTGTGTTTTTTCAAATCTAGTTTTGAATGTTATTAAGCACAGAGATTGTTATTCAGGACTAGTTATAGTATTTGTTAGCCTTTTCTCTCCTTTCCAGCATACAGCAGATTGATACACACAATGAATAGGCTCAGTTCCCTTTTCACATGGTTATTAATGCACTTTTGTTGATCTATTCTGGTGGCACCCCCAGTTTAGTGCTCTATAAACAATCTACCTTTTTAGAAAATGGGAACAGGTTAAAGGCCAGGCATTTTCAGAAATTTATGGCTCAATTTCAGTGAAATCTCTAGATTTGGTAAAGTACTCAGAAAATCTGGGAAATTGAGTCTCCAACTGAGAAGGGTCCAAAGTCGAAGAATTATAAGAAGGAAAATTAATCCTGTTTGATGTTGCCATTTAGTTAGCTGCAGAAGATAAAGAGATAAATAATATACATACAGTTTTTTGTGTGCATGTGTGCAACATCACCCTATAGCACTGGTTTGCAGCTGATCGTTGATCGGAAACCAATACAAGAATTTTAACACAGAAGCATCAATACCTGCAAAGGAAATTTAAGCTCACTGCAGAGCTTATTTTTCTGATTGACTCTTTAGAAACAGGACTTAAGTTTGTTTAGGGCTCTGTAGAACAAGTTGGAAATTGTTAATGTAGAATATCTATTTTTTTCTTACAAAAATCACTCCAGTGAGCGACAGCTCACCATACAAGTGAACAGAAAGACTTCTCTTCCAGCTTTCAATTGCCTTTGATTAAAATAAACAACCAACCAAAGTAACCAACCTACCAGGAACAAAAGAAGTGAAGCTGGTTACTTATCTCAGAAGAAATTAACAGAGAGAAATACATGACATAGTATAGTAGTTGCATTCAACAGTTTAATTAAGGTCTAATGGCTCAACACACAAAATCTATTTTTTTATTTCTTTTTCCTTACGTTCAAATGCATATGTGAAAACCAAAAACCAAATATTCAAGAAGATAGCTAAGTTCTGCCACAGTAGATACCTCTGTTAGAGCAGTAGGTATGAAATGGAATTTTAAGGGTTTTTTTGGCACAAGTCCTGAAATACAGTAGAGTTCAAGGCTTCTCACCTCCAGATTTCCGGAGAAAAGCAAATAGTAATGTGACTATGTGACTCTGAAAGCATCAGAGAAAAACTGATGTGACTTAAAAATTACACTGGAGCACCTGCTGTGACACACATGCTAGCTGAAGGACAGATTAGAAGAAGACACTCAATGATCTGCATGGAGGCTGAACTTCCATATACTTCAGATGCCTACAAAAGACATTCAGGGAGGGTTAGAAAATACAGGCAAGAAAGATGGAGAAGTATTCGTGCCCAGTCCCAATGTTCAGCAGCAGAAGAAATTCTCATGCCAGCTAGTGTATCTGAATAGAACCTTGCAATCCCCATGAATTAGTATGGATTCATTAGACTGCATGTCGTATAATTCAAAAGCAGAGTTTTAGCTGATGCACTCACTTATGCTACTACTGAATGTTAAGTTTTATTTCTATCCCCATGTATTTATATTCAAGAAATCACTGCTTCTAAACATGAAGACAGAAAGCATGAAGACATGTGAGCCCATTTTCAACAACAGCAGCAGAGCTATTGTTAAAATCTGAAATATTTAATAGTGAAGGCTACAGTTAGATGGACACAATCTTCTAACATGGACATCATCAAAGCAGCAAAAAGTTCCCACTTTCTCTTCAAATTAGGAGTAACCAAATATCTGTCTTCAAACCATAGGACTGTCTGTGTTGATACAGTGAATTAACAACTTGAATGCAGGCAATCTTGTATGACTGAACATCAACTGTCCCAATAGACTCATGCCCCTAAATCAAGCAGATTATTTTGAAAATCCAACACTTCACATAAAGGTCTTGATTAAATGAAGCACTATTTCTCAAATTCTCTCATTTGCTATCAATGACCCACAGAAGCCATCTCGGTTCTGTTCAAACTAAACCCCAAGCTTGCAAGAATCAGAACCCTTTACCTACCTGGCTATAAATGAGCGGTCCTGAAAACAAATACAAATATTGAACTGCCATTCTATAACATGGGCCAGAGCAAGACATTTAACTTTATATTTATAGAGTAAAATAGTTGAACTGCTAAAAACTACCTCAGAGGAAAAGACATTTTAGGATTGTTGTCATGTGCAGTTTCCCTTATTATACTCCTAACTGTATAAGCCAATTCCATTTCAAATGGAAACAAATTATTAATACTTAAAAATGACAAGGTTCGTATTTGTTCCCCATAGGTAACTATTTAAAGACATTATCATGATTACTCAGGGGGGTGGTGGGGAGATGTTATAGAAGATACTATTTCATTTAGCATATCAATGAAAGGCAAGTCCTATTGAAGGACTAACTCTCCTTAAAGCCCTTATTCTCCCTTCATTATGCCATGGATGTCCCATGACAACAACATTAATTTGACACGGATGAGTTATGACTCACTGTTTCTTGCACAACTCTCAAGAAGCCCAAGGCAGGGTTTTCTGCTTTGGGTATTGGGGCCAGAAAGACCATGCATAAAACCAGTGCAGTAGAAGGAGCAATTAAGCTACAGGTTGTTTTGCTGTAAGCAGTTAACCAGCTGTGCCTAATAAATTATTTGATTATACAACATCCTATCATTTTGACATCCATTATAACCATGCATAAAACTAACATTCAGTGATTTTGTGTATTTGCTTGTGTGATTATAACATTAATTCCTCCTGCCACTCATTAGCGCACCCTGGCAATCCAGCACTATTGGATTTTCCATGCAAATGGTCAGCTTGCTCACAGAACCTCAAAACCATTGACTAAAAAAATTTCAACAACCCTGAGAAGGAAATGGGAAAGGATTACTATTCCTATTTGCCGATGAGAAACAAACCAGTGCAGAGCTGCTCACACACAGAGCAGAAATGAATAAAAGAGTGAAGGTGAGGCATGTATATATCATATGTGTGTATATATATATGCACAATGGACATAAGCACATGTAAGTACACACACACGCACAAAACACAATTCAGTAGAGATATCCAAGAAATTCCTAAACCATAACCATGATATATATATTTTTTTTAATAATTAGAATGCCATGCTAATGCACACACTCTGTTCCTGGCATCTGCACTACTTTGCTCAGCAGCTCTTCTTCACCTCTGCATACACCACTTCACGCCTGGGAGCTGTAGCTATGGACATCACATTTCCCGATCCCACACTGACTCTGTACTACTTTGTCTTTTCACAGAAGAAAGGGAAATTTGCTCCAGAGGCTGAGGTTTTGCACAAGCCTGAATTCAAAAAAAGTCACTGTGAAACAGACTTCACAAACACTGCAAGTCCCCCTTGACCCCATCCATTTCCCCATGCTGGCACATGAGTCCTCTTCATAGAGGAGAGTGATCTTCTCAAAGTGACCACAAAGAACCACAGACGGCTGTAACTGTTTTCTAGTTAAAAGTTACAGTTCTTCAGTGAGGACCTAGAAGCTGTGAAGATGACTTGGAGGACCATCACACATAACATGTTACAAAACAGTGAAGTAAACATTTCCCTTAAACACAAAAAAACCCCACCAAACAAACAAACAAACAAAAACATCCCCACAAAAATAGTTCAGCCAGGAATCTATGAACTATTAAATGGAAGATCATGAATAACAAATAGATGAATGTAAATTCAGTACTCCATGGACAATACATGTACAGAAATGCTAATTTTTCAGGCTAAATTATTCACAATGAATGAGTCAATCAGCCCTATTCCCTCACAGGCCACTATTTCCGGAAGCTATTTGTAAGTGAGATAAAATTGGTGTGATTGTATCATCTATTTCTGTACAAGAGGAAAGCATGTAATAATCCTCTTTCTATTCCCTTTTTTAAGGCATTCCATGAACATGAATGACAACAATGAACACAGGAGCCAGTGTAATTGATACTGCAGCAAGAACTAAATTGCAAATTTGTAGATTTGGCTAACATTACAAGTTTCAGTAGTTCTGATCAGGCACTTTTGTTATGAAGTGATGTAGTCAGCAGAACTCTGAATAAAGCAGTACATTTTGGAATTCTGTCATCATCATGCAAAATACCATTGTAGAGGGGCTATTCCTAAAAAAAAAAAATAAATAAAAAAATCTATCATTCCCAGGCACAGTTATAATTGGAAACCGCTAGTGCAGGAAAGCCACAAACAGAGCTGCTGTTCCCTGGCTTCCCAGCCAGGTGTATTTTCCTCAACCACAGGATTCCTTCCTGATTGGAGGGACTTACCTATCCTGAGCAGCACAGAGAAAAATGCAGTTGAATTTCTCTCCCCTCTGCTCTACAGAACAAGATGTGAGTATACTAACGATTACTACACACTATACAAACAAACAAAACCAGAGGCAGTCGTCAAGTACTCCTCCTCAGCAGAAGAGACGTGTCTCTGGTCCATTTCCAAAACTGATTAAAGGAATTTTCTGCTGAAAAACAGGTCAGGCACTTGCATACAGGTTCAGAAGAACTTTACTGAAGTTTAATATCAAAACCACCTGTACTTCATACTCTCCCTCTAACATTGCACCAAGATCCATAATTGTCACATGCACTTTTTTGGAAACTGTACCAGAATTAAGGAGAAAGTGACCTTAGTGATACTATTTCACAAGCAAGCAGTTGCTAAATTAATCAGGTCAACAACTTCATACCAGTTGAGGAAAAAAAAAGGAGGAAAAAAAAAAAAAGAGACATTTTTTCAGATACGAATTAAACTAGACAAGTCCCCTGACTAAGAATATAATCAGATCTAAAGGCTCAGCTCAGAAGACTTGAAGTTGTATGAGCAAAGAGGGTGTTCAATATCACTTCCATCAGCGACAGCTGAGTCTTCCCAGAAGGCTACAGACACTTGCATGTGGATCCCAGCTACCTCATTTACCAATGAAACATCCCAATTAACTTATGAAGGGATTATGCATATGAATTCTCACTGAAATTAATGTGGCCAAATGTCTTTCCTGACTTTGTAGAACTGAATCCTCATTTACATGTGACTGAGTTTTCCCCCTTACCCCATCCCCGGACATAGCATATGTTTTACCCTATCCCTATAAAGCGACAATGGCATTAACAAGTTAAGAAATAAATTGTCAAGCACGATGTGAAAATCTAAAATAATCAAAATGCCTTTTTAAACAGTGAAAGCAACATTGATCTAATTCTTTCAATACTGATTTACACACAGACAACAGAGAGAACATAGATCCAACTAAAATCAAATGAGATTCAAAATTGCTGGCAGAGTTGGTGCTGAAAACAAAGCATGCACAAGGGTCTACTATGCTGCACTCTTGCAAGGCATAAACAGGGTTTGCAATAAACTGCTTGATGCTGTCTTGCTGGTCATAAAGCTATGAAAAAAAGGGTATATGCCATTTTTTATAACACTTCAGGGCCCAATGCAATATAAAAAGTATCTGGCTTTCTGGCAGTCTATGCTTTGGGAACAGATTCTAGTGACTTTGGGTTGTATATACACTTCTGCGACACGGGAACTGAACATAATTTTTGTTGGATTGGACCGTTAGGTAGCTATAGCTATTCTCAAAGGACAGCAAAAGCATCAAGCATTCAGAAGCCCAGTGAAAATATAAATCATTAACAATAAGATCAAGACAAGAAGTCCTTGATTTGACATCTCCAGGGTTAAGAGATATTTTTGTATCCTTTTTATACTTAAAAGAAAAAAACTTTTCAAAAAATATTGAAATTATATTGTCTTTGTGTAGAGGCATGAATATCAACACAAATCCAATAAATACACATTTCTTCTTCTCACAGCTATCAAAAGACTGAATAATAAATGTTTTAAAGTACTGCAAAATCCTTATAAGGAAAAAAATTCTTGCCATCTTATAGGATAAAGAATATAATGCACTTGATTTAGAATAAAATTAATATTAATGTAATTCCACTTTATCAAACTTCTAAAAATATCCTCTCCATAAATATAATTACACAAAAAAAAAAGGGGGGGGAGGGGAGGAAGTAGAATTGCATATATAAAGGATGAAACCTCTCATTTTGATAAAGCCCTGTCCTTGGTTTCTTTTCTCTGTATTCTGTTTCTGAAGAGTCTCATTCATTAGTACAAAATTTCCACTATCCCACTTATTCTGATAACTTATAGCTCTGCTTCCAGACTTTTTTTTCTATTTGAATGGAAGTGTCAGTCACTTTGGCCACCATTAGCTTATAGATATTCAGCTCCACAGGGCAGTGTTTCCAATCTTTTACCTACCCACTGCTTCCAACCTTCTCCCTTTCCTATCAATATGATGACCACCTCCGTTATCGAGGGCAGTCAGCTGAGCATCATCTCCAGATGCTCTTTGTTTTAGCTGTATAAAAATTTACCACCCCCTCTTGCAGGGCAGCTCTAATAGATGAGCCTTTCCTATTGAGTCAAAACCTTAAGCTTTAGACCAGATACTCATTACTGTGGTGCAAGACAAATCCAACACCTTTTATTATGTTCCCAGTGAATCCAAGCTGGCTTCTTCAAAACATTTTGCAAAAGGCCATCTTACTATTTTCATTACTTCTATCCCATTCTCTGTTCCACCTTACATTCACAGTCCACACTGACTCCTTCCTTCAGTTTTCATTAACTGCCTTTAGCAAACAGCTAGTAATTTTGCATCTGGCAACCAATGTTTGTATTCTCCTTGCCTACTCATCACTGTTGGAGGTACTTCACAAACTGGCACAGAGGCTTTTTTAAAAAGCCTTTTTAACATCGTTTTACCTTAATGCATTTTCACAGACATTATGTGAGGCTACATAAGCAGAATTCTGGTTACTTTACACTGTCCAGTCTGTTGATGTCCACATATTATTTCTTATAATATTGGGACAACATATTCTCTGGGGATTGGAGTAGTTTTATTTCACATTTATAACATTCCAAGCCCCAAGGAGTAACATTTCTCGATAATAATGTAACACAAATGATAAACAGTAATCACCTTAACCTGAATTTCCTAGGTTTGTAATGCATTATTTTAGAACAACTACTTGTAGTATGTTTTACTTGAGGGGGAAAAAAACCCATAAAGTACACACATTCTCAAATCTGAACTTTTAACACAAATCTTGATGAGTTAAATCTTGATGTGTAGTGAATTCCAGCTAACTTAAACATAACAGCTTTACAATTAATGCAGCATTTTGCCTGGGTAACATTCACTAAATTTTACCTAAAATACACATAGAAAGTACAAACAACAAGAACATTACCAAAAAAGGATCAAAATATTTCAGTTAAAGGCAAATTATTTGAAAACAAGTTACTGAAACAATATTCAGTCAAAATGATTACTATCAGCCATAAACATACAGGACCCTCTAACTACCCAGGGTAATAAGTCTTGTATATTATTGCTGGGAATTCTTTCAAAGCCCAAACCATTTTTAGTTTGCAGAGCTCTCTAATTTATTTTCCATGGTTGGGAGGAATCTGCTGCTAAACTAAAAATACAGTTTTACCCCCCATTATCTCTGCACATAAAGAGTCACAGAGCTTCAGGCTAGAATTAACATGAGATAGGCTATTATGGCTGTAAGAACATTTAGCAGTCCCTGTTGACTTTGTGGTTTGCAATAATAAATATCCTCCCCATAATCTCTCGCTCTTTTTCCTAAACTTGATGCCTTGAGGAGCTCTTGAAGCCTGTGATAAAATACAAACGGTATTTACCTATTTTGTTATTTGTCTGAATTTCCTCTTCTCCTTGGGCAAAGTCATTTAAAGATATGGTATTTGCAAGTAAATGCTTTTAATAGTATAACACTTGATTTCATGAATGCCCTACAGAAATCTGATGTCCCACTGTACTTGATTACTGAAGGCAAACTAAATATGCTTATACAATGGTAACATTAGGTACCATTTTATAGTGAATAAAGCGTTTGCTCTTTCACCAAGGAAGAACCTTGCAATCAGATGTGAAGGTTACAGAAGACGTTGTCTGCAACTCAAAAGTATCTTATTATCATCAATCAAGGTGACAATTAAAACTAGATTTCCGTAAGGAGGGGGTAGGTATTCAGAGGGTTTCACAAAGTACTTATCTTCATGCATGTACTAAATGGTGCAAAGTACTATACTTGATTAAGTAGAATGCTGAAAGTGACTGAAACTAAGGTGTAATCTTGCATACATAAGTATCTTACTTGGATCCACGCAACACAAAAACTTACTTGCTTACTTCCCTAGTCTATGATAGACCAAGAATCGTTAGGTGTTTTGTTGATTTTTTTTCTCTGTCAGAATTGTTCGCAAATACCCCCAGAAGTAAAAAATTAAGATAAAGAAAACCTCTTCTAAACATTCAGAGTTCTATTCATTAAAAGCTCTTCAGCAAATTCTGCAGTAACATTTCATATTTCAGATACAACAGTTTTCCTTTAACTCATACTTGCAGTGATTTACTTGAGTAAAGTTACTGTCAAGTGAATTCAGTGAATTATCAAGTAAACTATGCACATCACAAAGTTCCTCTCACATAAAAAGATAATTCCAGTCTTCATCGGGTTTACACAGTGCTCACAAGAACAAATTAAAATCAAGCCATGCTTCCCTGCCTAAACATGTATTTCACTTTATGCTGTACACCTTACATGCTCTAAGGCATGGACGAGTAGTGGTCTATTGGCAATTGATCCTTTTCAGGCAGAGAAAGCAAGAAACAATTAAGTTATTCATAAGACCAACAAAACACCCTCTTCTTCACACACGTCCAATTCAACTGAAATTGTGAACAGATGGGAAGCAAAACATTCACTCATATTTCATATTCATAACCTTCCTTGATATTGTCTTGATAAAAAAATGTCCTGTTGTTTTTTTTTTTTGAAAATGAAAATGTTTATAATTCTAAACTATTTCCATATAGATCCTACTAATAGTTTTGTAGCCCACTGACTTGATTCCCATTGCACTCAAAAGCAGTTCACTACTGCCATTATGTGTAGACAGTTAAATAGTTTTCCCTTATGAAATCTCTCTCAAATTTCATAACTGTGCATTTGCTAGGTGTGACTCTCCTTTTTCCTTCTATGAAAGAGATATTTTTCAGTTTTTGTGAGCTTTCCACAAAAGTTCTTGGAAAGTTGTCAAATCTGCAAGGTGAGAAGAAGATGTGCTGCTTAAAACACTTTTTTTTTATATACTTGTACGTGTAAATAAGTGATTTCATTTTGAACAAAGCAGAGAAAAGGAATTTCAGAACCATAGTACCAGAGGAAACCCCCAGTATCTTATAGTTGAACTGTTTCCACTGCTCTTCATCCTCACCTCTAGGTTCTTCTTCATTTATTCCTTTCGATTCTAACTCTATTCTTCACAAATTTCCACACACACCTTTTGTGATTCTCCCCTGCCCCATCCCACTTCACCTTCTCCCCAGCATCTCACAAAGCAGAGTGTGTCGCCATCATCTCTCCACCCTGGAGGGGCAATTCCAATTTCCAAATACCTTTACTAATGAATGCAATTACAGATAACATCATGATGCACACACAAACTTCGGCAGAGCCATATATTTAAATGTGGTGATAATGCTCTAGGCTGTGCTACAGCAGATTCTTAGTCAGGAAAGAAATTCAGGTGTTGAGCTGAACTGCAGCCTGAACTCCCACAGGGTCTGCAACTCCTTCGCTGCCTTTTCCTTTCTGTCCTCCTCCTAACTCAGCCTACCTTCATATAACAAGATAAAAGGTCACTTAGCCTATACAGCATGATCTCACGAACTCTTACACATGTAAGTGCCATGTCATTTGATTTCAGCGGAGCTCCTCTGGGATAAAGCAAAGCATTAATGAGTCCTTGTATGATTCAGAAGATGGACAGTTGCTGAGGCCACAAAGACACTTCTCATAACCTTATTTTACATGTTAAGCAACGTGCATTTCATACAACAATACATTTACAACAATACTGGTCTTTGATCATTTATCTCGTTCAGTCTCTTGTAATTTTCAACTTCCCCACTTCATTCTTTAGTACACATGGCCTCATTTAGTTTCCTTATGTCTGCAAATGAGAAATTAGACAGCCCCAGAATAGATCAAACACAGTACTGAATTTGGGTCATTATCCACAAAGTGTCCCAAGACAGCCTGCCTTAGCTTGTCAGCTAAAGTTCACTTGCAATGCTTCCCTCCCCTAGAAGGGGAGATAAGGAAGAATAATAACTTTCATTAGACCAGTTGATATAGCCAGAAAGCTTGAAAAGGTTTAAAGCATAACCTTGAGAGTTTCTTCAAGACTCGGATGCCTGAAAGCTCACCTCTCTTTTTTCTCTTGCAAGTGGAGGAGGAAAGCCTTTTTGCAAATCAGCCACTACCTCTACTAGTCTAAAGAACAGTACCTAGAAGAGCTGATTTGCAATGATCTCTTCATAGCAGGCATTTTATCTGAGCACCTGAACATGTTTAACTTTAAGCAGACTGAACCTAGTCAACTGATTCAAATTAACAATATGCTTAAGTATTCCAATGGACCAACACTAGAGTAGCTTATAGACGTATTTAAAAACAAACACACACCGCTTTTTTCCAATCACAACTCTGAAATGTAGACCAGCCTTTCCTACAATTGCCCTCCTCTTTATCTTACCAAAATTCATTTTTCATACTTTGATTGGAGCATGCTCTATTTCAAATAAATACAGGATATCATATTATCCTTCTGAACCCATTTTTGTGTCCTGCTTCAATCAATATCTAACAAACAGAAAATAAACAGTCCCTGCTTTTGTTCGCTATTGATATTTGTGTACAGTCACTAAGGAAAGGTTATTTAATCCACATGACTGATTTTCAAATTTCGTCAACAGCAAAAAGGACCAAGATAATTTATTTGCAAACAGATCCTGAAACAGGACATTGAGAATCTAAGAGAAACACTGAAGTTTAAGCATTATTCTTTTAAAAGATAAATTCAAAGTCTCCTCTATTACTACTACCTAAAAGATTCAAATCAAGTATACGATAGCATCCCGGCATTCAGGTTTATAGCACAAAAAAGTAAGTCTTGGCAAGGAATAGCTCAGTCATACTTTATTTATTGCAATTATAAAGCCTATTACAGACATCTTTGTTTACCTCATCACAAGTAAATAATCATGGAGTAATGTTGTGGAAAAAATGTTTTTCTGGTCTCGTTGCTAATTAGCACAATTTAAGGGTACCCCATAGTTAAGCTGCTTGGTCTCTCTCTCAAAGAAAGTGGGGAACTAAATCTAAACTACAAGCACTCTCCTCCCCTTCATCTGTGCGTTTTCAAAGCCAGGATTTCAGTTTTGCTTACTAACTCATCTCATTTAACAGGCAGTACAGACATACAGGAATACACTTGTAAATGGTATTTTGTTTAACTTACAGTGAAGCACTAAGCTTCTGTAGTATCTATGTCATCACATATGATCTGGATTTTAGTCTAACACAAACTGTAAAGAATTACACTAAAAGGCCACACAAAGAACAATGAAAACTTGCTGTTTGCAACAAAATAAGTATTTCCAGAAAATCAAGAAATACTGTCACCTAATAAATAGTTTGTACCTACCTATGTCCGCATATATCTTTATGCTGGCATTATAATATTCTAATAGATTGGTTTTCCATGCAAGGTTATAAAAATGTAGTTTATTAAGGTACCGCTGCTGTAGACTTATGATTCTTCCTCAGGTTAAATTTATATCTAGCTATCAAAATATGCTACTAGGTTAAAATGACTTGTTTTTCCTTATGAATTAACATAACCCCCCAACACCTTAGAGCACATACAGGAGTAACTCATATTCAAACCAATAGCACTGGATTTTCTACTATAGCTCCGTTTATTTTAACTTTTTATTTTTTTCCTAATGTTACCATGGGTGTGCAGGTAACTGCCCAATGATGAAGCCACGGCCGTACCGGAAAATACCTTATTAAAAATTAAGGATGGCAATTAGACCCTGAAAAGCAAGGAAATTCATTCCTTTCTCCGCACTCTTACATCTTGTGCATCCTCAGACAAAGCCTTATGGTACCAGAGGAACGTTACCGGTTCCCTAGGCACGGCGACGGCTCCGGGGCAGGCTCTACAGCGGGGATACACTTTAACAAAAAAACCCCCACCTAAACAACAACCCTCCCATCCCACGGTGTACTTGGGGAGGCTGCTGGAGGGCTGTGCTCCACAGCAACACCTCAAGCACAACCCCCTCCCGGCTGTCCCATGGCCGGCCCAGCCTCGGTCCCTCTGGGCGCCAAGCGCCAGGGCGGGGAGAGGCTGCTGAATTTAAGTAATTTTTACGAATTAGATAGACGCGAAGCCCCGTGGGGCTGCCCCAGCGGGGAGCGCAGCCCGTACTCCGCGGGTTCGGCGACAATGTAGGCGGGAGCAGAGGGGCGGTGAAGGCCGGCTGGGCCCGGCCCCGTCCCGCCCCTCTCCGGGCGGGGCGTTGGGCGTGGGGCGGGTCGGCACGGCCCGGCCGCTTCCTGGTCACCTGCGGAGGCGGTGGGAGCTCTGTGAGGTGGTGGCAGCGCCGGGGGGGTGGGGGGACAGTCCGGCGGCTCCAGATCTGGCTGCCGCCATGGCCTCGCTCTTCAAGAAGAAGACCGTGGACGGTGAGTCGCGGTGCGGGACGGTGGCCGTTCCGCCGCAGGGCCCTGCCGCCCCCCTCGCAGCCCAGGGGTGGCCGAACCGGGAGTGGAGCTGGCCCCGGCCTGGGCGAGCGGGAGCCCGGGGTAGTGGGGTTGCCTGCGGGGCGGCCTCGGGCCCGGTGTGCTGTCAGAGGGGATAACTCCTCAGGGGAACGGAGGAGGCCGGAGCCCGCCCGGGGTGACTCGGTGGAGGCGGGGGGGGGCCCCGGGCTGGNGATTTCCCCCCCGGGGAGAGCCGGGCAGGGGCTCCCGGCGCGTCGGGGCCCTGTGCGGCGGCTGGGCCGCAGCGAGGTGTGGGGGCAGCCGGGCCCTGGTGATCCCAGTGAGGAGGAGGGAGGGGAACGTCGCTCGCTGGCAGCGAGGGAGCAACAGAACAGGCCGGTGAGGAGTTGCCGGAGCCGAGAACGAAGAGGGAGGCGAAGGGCGCAGGTCTGCGGCCGGGGGGGAGGCGGCCAAAAGAGGGCCGCAGTCTCTGGGAGCTGCCTCCCCAGGCTGGCCGGCCTTGGGAGTGCGAAGCCCGATTGGTCTTGATGTGTTTGCAGCCAGCCGGTGGGTTAAACTGACACAGAAATCACGATCTCGAAGGTAAAGTCGTGTC
>VXBW01001798.1:65500-83359 GCA_013400375.1 Thinocorus orbignyianus
TGAGTGAGAGTCATCCCTCTGAGTCATCCCTGTGCCCAGGCATGGTGGTGAGGCAGGGGCTGGCAGCAGCTCTAGAGCTGGCTGCCCGGCACTTTGGGTGCCCTGTGTCAAATCAGCTGGGTTTGAGAAACCTCATTTGAAAAAGGCTTGCCAAAAATGACACTGCGTATCAACCAATTGTATGTCACCAAGGGAGAATACGTATGTTTAATACGTACGTTTCCCGCTTGTCTCTTACCATTTTTGGTGCAACACATGACTACAGGAGGAAGGAGGAGATGACGCTAGGCTTCCATGACCAAGGTGGATTGTAGGGACCAGGTCAAGCCCTGCTGGGTGTCTCTTGTCCAACCTGTTTTCAGGAATAGAAATGCTTCCTCCTTACCCTGGCGTGTGAGGTGACAGCGTGACACACAGGAGAGGCTATCAGCAAAAGGCTGTCTCGGGAATACCCTGCCAGCTTCTGTCTGCTGGGGCAAAGCTAGGAATTTGCATCAGTTATCACAGAGAAACAAGAACCAAGTTCTCCTCTTGGCCTTTGCTTGCAAAAACAAATGAAAGGGCCTGTAACTGCAGATAGTTGTTTTCAGTTTGTTGCCGTCCTTAGTTGTGAACCACTGTGTGAGATCAGAGAACAGAAATAAGCACCATGCTCACTCTTATTGTCTCCTGACTTCAGTATGGTTCTTGTTTCTTATTGTCTCGAAGCTCCTACTTCCCAAGCTTTCTACACTAAGCAATTTTTTTAATAGTTATTGTAGTTAGAAAAGGCAGTCTTGTATGTAGCTATTAAGCTTTTTCTTTCATTTTCACAAGTGCAGCTGTGCAAGTAACATACTTTTATCTACCTTCAAAATTACTTGCCTGTAGCATTATTTTCAGAATAATTTCACTGTTGCTTTGCCAGTGTGAAGAGTGCAGTATTATATTCAGTGTCATCTTTCAGCTCTCTATTTTTGTCTGTTGAAAAGTCTACGTCTCCTGAAGATGATTTTTGTGTAGCTCTCAGAGCAGTAGTAGCATTGTAAAAACAGGTGGGTCTTTCATACAGATTGTTTGGAATATGTATTTATTTGGTCAAAAGCAATTGGTGGGAGGGTGTAGTATATATGCCCTCTTTAAAATGCTACTGAAGGCTTGGTTTTTTTCTGACTGAAACCTATTAAGGCTAAAGTAATTTCGGCAGTAGATGTTTTGCAGTATTTCTGACTGTGGGAATGAAGAACGTTAATGCTTCTTTCTGTTTGTAGAAAAATTGTCCCAAGCATTAAAAAATTAAAAGGGTATCTGCGGTTTCTAGGATTTATCATTCATGCCTTAATTTCTGTTAGTAACTCTGCCTGTTTGTGTTGATTTTCACATCCTTCAAGCTTTGTAAGTACAATAGCAGTGCCCTGCCATGATGTTACTTCTGTGGATTACAAGAGGGAGCTCTAAACAAAGTTTATGTGACAGTCTGCTCCTTTTAGACACATACTTTAGGAGCAGATGGATCTCTTCCTGAAAGTACTAACTTTGCTTTATAGAGGTCGCAGGATGCTGAGTCAGATGCAGACCTCTTTACCTTTGCTCAGGTGAATCACACCTAAGCACGTGCTGTAAGTTCTAACAAAAGTTAATTGTAACATGATTGATGCTTATATTGTAAACAGTACTTGCTTTAATAATTGGATGTTACTGGTACATTATTTTTAAATAGTACAGTGGACAAAACTCATATGAAGGATGGCATGTTTCACCTTATAGACAACATTTAAGCTTCATCTGCCTGCATCAGCATCAGGAAACTTTAATTTGCTACAAAGACCTCCACTTTCATATTTTAATATTCTGAAGCATCTGCTAATTTACAAAGTTTAAACAGTATTCGTTTATAGTCTGACTTGACGTTGGGCTCCACAGATGTGGTACATCTGTGGAGAGGAGTAACCTCTGTCAAACCAGAATCAGGACAGAAAAGAGCAGGATCCAGGACTTGCATCTAGGAGCATCTTCACTGTCTTAGAACAGCTAAAGAGTTCCTAAGTCCATTGAGATCTCCTATATGAGGTTTCTTCAGCTGTTCTACCTGTTGCAGTTTGGCCTGACTAGTTGAAAAGCAGTGGGCTCACAACAAACGTGCTACTGCTGAGTGAGGGTTGAACTTGCAGAAAAGTATGTGTTCCCAGCTCTTTCTGTGTGGTTAAGGCTCTTGGTATGGTTATGGTGCGAAGAAACATATTAGGTAAAATGGCATTTTTATTATGGGATACTACCTGATGCTGCCGAAACATAATCATGTTATATACATAGAATTCTAATTTGCTAATGTTCCATAATTTGAAATGCTGACAGGTCTTTGGTAGCTGACAGTCATTCTGAACAAAGGAAGACTGTCTATCATACTGCATGGCTGCAGAGTGCTTAGCAGAAAAGATGTTTATGTAATATTGAAAACTTACCCAGCTATAAAAATTTTCTTTCCAGATATAATAAAGGAGCAAAATCGAGAGTTAAGAGGTACACAGAGGACTATAACCAGAGATAGAGCAGCACTTGAAAAACAGGAAAAACAACTGGTAAGTAGAACAGGCAATTTTATTTTACTCCTTAAAAGCACACACACGCACCAATATAACAGAAAACTTGCACAGTGCAAAAGATACAACTCAATATATAATAATTGAATGCTAAAAAGGTTGTTTTCCCTTTTTTGACTTTTCAGTTATTAAAGTTGTGTTGGAAAGAAATTACTATCTTAAAGTGATTATCAATCTTTAACATAGGAAAAGCCTGAAACAATGTGCTTAGACTAAATAACTACAGTTTTCCCTTCTGTTCTTAGCATTTCCTGTCTTTTGGAAGGTTTTTTTCTAACAGGCTTGTAAATCAGTGGTCTTGTGGTGGAAAAACTAAAAGAAGTGGGTGTCAGTGCTGTCATATCTTACTATGACTATGGGAGGGAGTACTTGAAAAAACACAGGATATCATTAATGCCCAACAGAGTTGTTATTTTCATTCATATTGAACTTCCCTAAAATGAGTTTATAATAGTAAAACTGCCTAAATTAACATCTATTTAAAACTTAGTGTGTTTGAGCTATCAAGTATTCAGTGAATGAATGCTGCACCTGTGTGTCAGTGTAATTGGATAAATGGATGCGACAGATGGTGGAGTTTGATGTATGAAGACATGCTCAGACTCTGGGAAAAGCTATGCAAATCCAGCCACTGTTCCAGTAGCTATTGAGGTGTTATTTCATGGCAGCAGGTCCCATGAACACCGAGAGCTGGGAATAATATACTCAAAGAGGTCATATAAATTGTTTCTGGGAGACTTGAACATGTAAGATATAATAGGTTACTCACAGATAAAGCATTTTTAGTATGAAATCTTCTGACTCTGGAAATAACCTTCATTTTCATGAATACTGAGGGTGAAATTTTGATTACTGACTATCATAAATTGTTTCAGAAATACTGGATTTCTGAGGAGAAGAAGAACGGAGATATGAAATATATCTTTGAAAAAGTTAGAATCTGCTGTTAGGATGAGAGAATCAATGGACAATAAATATTAATTTTTAGAGTCAGATCAGCTGAAAAAAGAACCAAGGGCTTGTCAGTCAATCTCAGAACATTTTGTTATGCACTTCCTTCAGAAAGTACCTCATGGTTAAGAAAAAAAAAAAGGCTACTCTGAGGAAGCCTAGTTATATTTAATTCTATGTGTAAAAATACCTTAAAGTATGCAGACAGTTCTGTTTCAGTTCAGTAACTTCATATGATTGTATGAATTTTGATTTTTTTTTTCAGATCTTTATTAAGCTTGCCCCAAACCTCTCAAACATAAATAATGTATTTCAACTTTTTACCCAAATTCTTCTTAATTCAGAATAAAGTCATCTCTATATAGGATTTGATATCTGCAGCTGGATTATCTGCAGTGATTTAGCAATTGTTGATGTAGGTTTGTATTTTGCTTCGAAAATCAGGTTATAAATGCTACTTAGGTATTTCATCTCAGTGAGAAAATCCCTATTTCAAATATTTGCTGTTAAAACTAGAGTGCAAATTAGCATTTGCTAGTATGGAAACTAATCTTGCCTATCCTTCACAATACTTGAGGTGATGAAAAAAGGAGGTAATATTCTGAGCATGTATAGAAATTTGTTTTTGTGGTGTCTGTGCGCTACTTGCAAAGAGGACAGCTTTATATAGGTTTCGGGCCTTTAATGTTTGAAGGGTCCCATGCTCCTTAGTTGCTGATCTCTACTGTCTTTAATTAAAAACAGTATGTATGACACAGCCTTCGAGAAATTACGGATTTAGAGATTTTGTGCCAATGCCATCTCTGTAGTAAATTTAAGCATGATCTTTCCTACTTGTAAAACTAATGAAGTTGGTTAGTTTACACTTGCCTTTAAACATAAGTGTTTTGCATATCCTGGTGACCAGTACTTCCCTTTTCAGAGCAACCTATCT
Organism: Thinocorus orbignyianus; assembly: GCA_013400375.1. Taxonomy (NCBI): domain Eukaryota; kingdom Metazoa; phylum Chordata; class Aves; order Ciconiiformes; family Thinocoridae; genus Thinocorus; species Thinocorus orbignyianus. The sequence continues at coordinate 69,965 of VXBW01001798.1, forward strand.
TCTTATAAGTGGAGTTTTCTGGACTATCAGTGCATATGAAATGAAGTGACTATATTCTTGCAGAAGGCATATTCTCCTGAAGAATCGCATGAGAAAACTTGTCTTTAACAGCTACTTTTACCTAATGGTAAAAAAAAAAAAAAAAGTAGAATTGGACATATACAAAGAACTGAGATACTGTTCCAAGCCCTCCTTAAGAAGGATGAAAACAAAAAATCAGTTCAAAATTTTATATTACCAAGTCACAAATCAGGAGGCATCCCAGTGGACAAGATTATTTGTGCCAAACTTCTTCCTGGTACCTCTGGGGATTTAGGCTTTTTTTGTAAACCAGAAGTGTCCATCTTAAGGTTTAAGCACATGTTGTTGTAGAGAAATTATACCACTTTTATTATGTGGTAGGTTAAATCCGGGTAAATTACATGGGCAAAGAGCTTCTAATTATTGCTCATCTAACTGTGTCTACGTCTTCCTCAAAAAAGGTCTGAGATTCTCTTGAAGCTGAAAAAGTGTTAAAAAGAATCTATGAACTCCTTGTTTCTTCCATGGATGATACAGCTTGATTGCCCATGAATGCAAAAAAATCAAAGATTATTAGAATCATGGCATTAATAGTTGGCCGGCCACAATAATTTCTTCACTTTTTGGTTTTGTGATGTGGCTTTTATTTTTTAAGTGTTACTCCCTAGCCAGGCATGAAATTGAATGTGCACATACAAGTGAATTTGACGTTTTGCAGAAGTTGATGGGAGTTGTGTGCTGCTGTACTATAAATCAGTTTTATTTTTTCTTCTGGTCAAATCGTAACAGCATTGTGTTTGTTCCACTAAATAGCCTTGGTAGAAGGGCAAGGAAGAATATAACTTTAAATGCTTTAAAAGAATAAAAAGGAATGTTAACTTTGGAATTTAATTCTTAGTTTTAAGGCTCATCTATAGTCTTTGCTAGATTGCAAATCCTGTAGAATTAATGTTATTTTTTTTTTTTAACAGGAACTGGAAATAAAGAAAATGGCTAAGACTGGTAATAAAGAAGCCTGTAAAGTGCTGGCAAAACAGCTTGTACAGCTGCGGAAGCAGAAGTATCGAACATACGCTGTTAGCTCTAAAGTCACTTCTATGTCTACTCAAACAAAGGTCATGAACTCTCAGATGAAGATGGCAGGAGCTATGTCAACTACAGCAAAAGTAAGGCATTACAAGGCATTGTTTTACATTAAAATGCAGCATATGGTTACAAAAGTTTAGTTGTGTTATTTTGTGTAAGAGAACTGACAGGAGAAAACTTACTGCTTAATACCCTAAATGGTGTTGAGGTTGCAGTCAGGAAATGTAATTTGATTTATATTATGAAATTTTTGTCTAGTCAATCCAACTGCTTAGCACCTAACTAAGCATATTTTCTTGGGCTAGATATGTCAAACATTTGTGTGATAAAAATAAACTCAAAAGCCAGCAGAAGAACTCTTTTAGCCCACCAAAAAAACCCCCAAAGCATACTGCTACAATGTCTTGCCTGTGTATCCTGCCACAAGCAGTTTTTTATTGGGAAAAACTAGGGCAAGCTTCATCTAGAAATCAAGGCAGTGTGTCACAGTAGCTTTATATCTTGTGCAAAAAGTAGGTTATTGCTTCTAATCCTAAATTCCTAAGGAAATCTAGTCTGGAGTTCCCTGTCATTCTCACTCTCCGTGTTCTAAAGAAATAGTATTGACTAAGTTTTCTCACAAACGTCATCTCATAAAAGAGTCTGAAAAGTCTCAGTTATCTGGGTTAGCTGTGAACTTTCCTATTTCCCTGAATTGGTAAATAGGGAGTTTGCTTTTGGCAAGCAGGATTGTTCACCTTGAGGTGTAGGAAGCAGAATTAGTGCACAACACTGTAGACAAGTTGTGCTTTTATCACAGTCCAAGTTAAATCCATTTATGTGCCAGTTAAACAGGGTAATGCAATGCAACGTAGTGTGCAATGTAATTCCCGCTAAGGCTTTGCTCTCATATCTTTTAGAAACAGTATGTTGACAGGTATCTGCCGCTCAGTGGTATAGTTGTGGCTCTGTTGCAAACTTTCTGTTCTCCATGGCTAACCCTCAGAGGGCAGGTTTGTCTGACTGAACATCCAATCACATTAAACAGCTTACTCGGTATTCCTATAGTGGTGTAGCACCTGAAGAAGTCGATCATGCTTTTTTAATCATTACATGCTCGACTTGTTTTTATCTAGGAGACATCTTGGGTTAAATTTCTGAGAACCAAAGTGTCACTAGACTAATTATGAAGGTTAAATCAGTAGGAAAAACCGCAAAAATATTAAAAAAATAAACTAACCAGCATCCAGAAAAGTGATGTTCTTTGAAACATAGCAGGTATTTCTATGGACTAGTTTGTGCAACATTATTGAAGAGGAAATTGTTACATTCTTTTGTTTACTCTTAAAGTGAGTGTTTTGCCTTATCAGCATGGGAAGCTCAAAAAAGAAAAGTATTCACTAGTTTCTTTTGAAGGTTATAGACTATTCTTAATGTCATACAACCATCAGCAAAAAACAGATGAAATTGGTTGCCTCAACAAACAAGACCAACACATGAATGCAAAGCTTTCAAAGTATTTTCTGTATACTTTTTAGCACGTATGGCAATAGTTTTGGACATAAGTAGAGTGTAGTTAATAGTTACTTTTTTCTTTCAAGCATGCATCTGATCCTTATTTTCTGAAGATATATAAACTCTATATCAATTTAGTGCAAATAATTTTGATGTCCATCGATAAGTCTTGTAAAAGAACTCCAAAAAAAACAACACCCTCTAAGGCCAGAACAAAATTTTAAATTCATGAAATGTGACTATGGACACAGTCTTTGAAATTCAAGTAATGTTAGAAGCATAAAACATTATTACTTTAAACCTAGTCAGACATGAAGGCAGAAGAGCTGCGATGAAGCTGGTAGCAGCTGTAGTAGTTTGATAGCATCCTTTTTAATTAACCAACTCTTTCATCTTCTCAAAGATGGTTAGACTTTGTTTGAATTACTTATGCCTATATTTAGGTTTTGATGTCCCATGAGAGATGCAGTAACTTGCTTCTTAGGAAAGAGGAAAGTATTAAATACTGTTGTCTGCAAAGGCAGTGCTGCATACTTGTAGTAAAACAGGGGAAGTTTATTACACTGTCACAGAAAGATCTCTACCCATATACAAAGGTTCACCCTAAGACATTATGTACTTCCATACATTTGATGCTTCCTTTTCAGAGAAAAGTATTTTTTCCCATTAAATTATAAAATAAAGAAGCAATTGCAAGTTTATGTCTGTCCTCTAGTGTTTTTTTCAAATAAGTCTTCCTTACTGAATAAAAAACTTGCAGCCATTTACCTGTCTAAAGTGACAAGCCTGGAAGTTAGGAAACATTGTCTCATTCTTTTTGTTTAGATTGGACAAATTTTTCCTAAAAGGCAGCCAGGAGAAGGGTCACGGTGCAAGAAAGACAGATAAATTTACAAGCATATCTATTAGGCTAGCAGATAGCAATATTTGTTGCTAGGTGCAGGCTGTATTGATCTGTTGTATATCTATAGTTCTCATGTGATGTCAAGAGACAAAAAAAGTGAAATTTGGACTGAAAGAGCTTTATTAAGAAAGTAGTATTCATTATTAATGTATATGTTGTCATTTACTGATGTTTCATTGTATAATTAAGGTTTTCTTTCAATATTAATAGACAATGCAAGCAGTTAATAAGAAAATGGATCCGCAAAAGACTCTACAAACTATGCAGAATTTCCAGAAGGAAAACATGAAGATGGAAATGACTGAAGAAATGAGTAAGTTCTGTACTGCAGGAAACAGCTAACTGCAGCCCACAGTGCTCTTGGAAGGGTGTAATCAGTCTAGAAATTAATGAGATTGACAGGACAAATTAAGATCAAATAAAACAATGCATGTCTGAGCAGCGAGGCTGAGTCTGGGGCTTTTTAGTAGCTCTAGGTGTTAAATCTGGAATCAATTCCCATCTTTATGCAAAACACCCATTGTGCTTCTAGAAAGAACATACTGGAAGGGAAGTTTGAGACCTGTTCAAAACCTTGTTGGCATAACTGGAAAAATTGCCCTTTCTGTAGCTGGTAGTTCTGCCCATGCTTTTTAATTGAGATATTACTGATAATCTCAGCTTTACATGCATGGTGGTATGGAACAGTTTTGTCTCCTTAATTATTTTAAGCCACAAGCTGCTGCTTGGGGCATGGCAAGATTTTTGTTCCCATGGGCATCTGTCCACTGTCAACTAAGTAAGACCAAACTTTCTGATGTTGCTAGCATAGTCTCCTTCCTAGTCTAATCCCAGCCACTGTGTGGGCCATAGCATGGACTCAAAACAATATTGTTGAGCAAGATGGGAAAGCCTCAGCTCTGCAGAACTGTATTGTTGCAATTCAGAAATGAGCTGAATAGTTAACAGTTGTACAACTCACTTGGAGGAGGAAGAGGAAAGGGATTTTTGATGGACTGTAGATGTTTTTTAAGAAACATTGAAATCTAGTGCATGGGGGAGGTACAGCAACTAAAGCATTTTGGTGAAACTGAACGTTTTCATAAAAGCAGTTATACCTTACCCTACCAGCTGCTCTAGCTGTGGTCACAGGCTTTGCAAGGCAAAGGTGAGAAAGCATCTCCAATATACAGGTGCTTTCTCTTGGTAGAACTGCTACATTCAGGGAGGGTAAAAAAACATTACTAGGTTATTTTAGTACCTTTTTGCTTAATGCAGTGTGGATTTTTCTTTTTCTTTCTTCTAAGTTAATGATACTCTGGATGATATTTTTGACGCTTCTGATGAAGAGGAAGAGAGCCAAGATATTGTTAACCAAGTGCTTGATGAGATAGGAATTGAAATCTCTGGGAAGGTATGACTATTTTTGCTTAGTTCACGTGCATCTTCCCCTTCATTCCCTTTTTAAAATGATTTGTTGTATGAGCTTTATTTTACAGTATTATTCTAGAAATCAGCTTGTCATAACATGAATTATTTTGACTAAAGAAAACTTCTGTTTTCTTCTAGATGGCCAAAGCTCCATCAGCTGCCAGAGGCTTGCCATCTGCATCAACATCAAAAGCTGCTACCATATCAGATGAAGAGATTGAACGACAGCTCAAAGCTTTGGGAGTTGATTAGCTAGATGGCAATACACAGCCTGCCTTCTGATTATTCAGCTGCAGACATGTAAAAAGTGCAAATACTCTTTCAATGCAACTGATGTCTGGGAAAACTCTGAAGCTTCAGAAATGACAACTTGAAGGTGGTACCGGGGGAAGGAGAAGGGAGAATATTTTGAATTAATTTACAAGAAGCACACTTAGTGTGTCCATTGTGTGAGCACCGGACCAACTAGGGAGGTAGTTCCAATGATAAATTCATTTATACCTGATCTGAATCTGTCCTCTGAATTCAAAGTTTTCTTCTATCTCAGTTCCTTATCTATCTTTAGAATTGGCAATTCTGTGGCTGGTGGTGATGCCTCTTACGACAGCACCTACGTAAAAATGATATACAAAATATTCCTATAGAAAAATTCTTAGTCTGTTATCTTAGCACAAATGAGATTTCATCTTTGTTCTCAGTTGGAAATTATTTTCTTTTGCTGAGAAATAGCCTTTAAAGTCTAGCAAATTTAGACAGAAAGAAAAAGTGTTTTATGTATTTCTTTCCAGTTCCTGTAGTAAATTCGAGTTGCTTAAAAAATAGCTGGTTATTCTTTTTACAGAAAGGGAAGGATACAACCCTCATGCAGTTAATTTTACTGGAAGAGGACATAAATTTGTTAGTGAACTTTGTTGCATGAAAGGCACTGATTGAACTCTATTGTACTGTAACATAGCTGGTTTTGACAGAATTGCTGTGCCTTTATGTATATAAATCTTGTACCTTTGCGATTTTTTTTCAGAATGAGTCTTTGAAAGGTAAGTAAACTTGTAATTAAGATGGTTTCACAAAACACTATGGTGAGACCTCGGTGTACACGCAATAGGACTCAGTGCTGATGTTCAGAAATGCAACTTGCGCACTTGCAAAAAGGACATTTGCCTGAAACAATATTTGTATATATTTTATGGTATTTCTTAATGGAAAATAACTGTGCATAATTGTATTGTTTACTAAAATGCCATTGATCACATTGATGAGCTAAATCTAAACTTTAGTTTTGAGAACAATTTTGGATGATACCTGATAATTACCTGTCTAAATACTATAATAAAAGTGTTCTGGTTCTGTGAAGGTTTTCCCATGGTCTCTGAACTGCATCAGCACAATTCTAGCTTTAAGTAGAATGCATTAAACTAATGAAATAAGAACTGTTTATATTTTAACTAGATGACCAAGTCTGAGATTGCAGTTCCCCTTTGTGACTTCCCAGATGGTGTGAAGTTCCTCAGCCCTTACTCTGCTGGAGACTTTTTGCCAATTGTGCTGATATAGGGGGGGTGTTCATTGAGCAAAAGCAACAAAAGCATCTTGGCTTTAAAAAGAGAAAAGCAGAATACCTTCTGAGAGTGAAAACAGGATAAATTGAAGGGGTCGGGAGGGGAAGGAGGGATAGGCAACAAACTTCATAAAGGGGCTTTGCTGCTAGCGAAGGTGTAGCAAGAAAGCATAATCTCTATGAATCTACTGTTGTCACACCGTCTGCTTTTTAGGATATAAGTCAGCAGAGAATGAAAAACACATAGGTGGTTTTTGGCATAGAAATGCAAATGTTCTTTCTCTTTGAAGGAAGTAATGCACAAACTATGAATCTGTGAGGTAGTGGGTAGGAATGTGTTAAGTTTTTATATTGCATATATCTGATATGAGGTGAATTTTCTTTTTTTTTTTAAGTTATTTTGTAAAAATTTAATAAAAGGCTTTTTAATCCTCAGTGACTTTGTCCTCCTTAGGGTTAGTCTTACACATCTGTCTCTTAGTGAGATTTCTTTGGACTCCTGTTAGCTCTGTTAAATTTTTCTTTCATCTCAGTTGTAATATTTGTTGTAGTTGCGTGTGGCCCTTTGATTTAAACTCAACATTCAGTAAAAACTTTATCAAGTTTGTATTCCCTTCTGTCTGTAACTGAGTGCCCAACTACTGCTCTGAAGCATTGAGAGAGAAACTATAATGTGAAATTAATTAGGTATAAAATATTACTCATTGACTGTATCATGGTTGAAATCCAAGGCTTGTGTCCTTTCTGAATGAAGTATGCACTTTAGCCTTTTAATGGACAGTCAAAATTGGGCATACTTCTATTATGAGTTCCTTCATCTGTCTGCAGAGTCTTTGACAAACAATAATAAAGGCGTATCTTTTTAGTCTAAGACTGATGATAAAAAAGACCAAACCAAAAATTACTAAATCCTTTAACTCTTTTATCCTTGCTGAGACCTCAGTAGCACTGAATCTGAAAGTCCTCCATCCAAGAATAACAATACAATTGTGCACACACCTAAGAGTGACTCTGCTGTGCAGATGGAGGTCCATCTTGCCCAGAGTCCTACTCCACCAGTGCCCATAAGCGATGCACAGGGAAACAGGAGAACAAGATGAACATAAATGATGTTTCCTCCTCTATTTTCAATTTAGAGCACTTCTAGAGCCATATGTAAGTTCCTTTATATGCAACAGAGTTGAGTGCCTTTCTCATCTCTGAATGTGTCAATATAAATTCATTTCTGGCACCCATGTTTTTCAGTAGAGAATTTCCACAGATTTTTTTTTTTTTAATTTTTTTTTTTTTTTTGCCCCTGCATTAAGAACCACCAATTTTCTTTTTTCTTAAGCTTCTTTCCACCTTTGCATATCTACTCCTAGTTTTCACATTGGGCAGGCTGGTGAACAGCTTGGCTCCATTAAGCCTTTCAATACAGCTCGTAACTCAGTGGATCTCCGTAGCATTCACTATAGACACGTTAAATCTAGAAGAGAGACAGTTGCTGAAACAGTTCTTCATCTTACCTTCCAACATCAGCTTTGCCTGCACAGGAGCCTTTTCTAGGTCTGTTGTGTCCTTCAGATGAAGGGGATATGCTGCTACTTCAGAGACAGGTGGACCAGATTTATATGTTGGCATGACTTCTTGCTTTGTCCTGTATTCTAGTTTTAACACACTGCCTAAACTTACCATGGGAAAAGTAAAAGCAAGAAAAAACACCCCAAAACATCTCAGAGAAAAATAACACAGCCTACATTAGTCAAATACACAATTAAATTCTTCCTTGCAGATTTATAAAGCTACCCCTCAGAAATCCTCTCTAGGGGATTTTCCCCAAACAAGAGTGATTGCTGGCAATTACCCATATAATTGTTCCTGCAAACAAAAAATTAAAAAAAAAAAAAATTGCCACTTTCTCCAAGTCTAATGGCTGGAGCACATCAAATGGATTTCATCCAGCTTTTTTGCTTCAAACAATTCTGCTCTAATTCGTTTGCATTTCTGTGGCAACAGCTAGAAGGCTTTTAGTGTTGGCTGCTTCCTCCACTTCGTCTTTTATCATTCGTTTGCAAGAAAATGGCACTTTGTGTCACCTTTCATTTTACTTTGCCACGCTTCTGCACTTAGCCTTCACTTGTGAGATTTCTTATAAGGCTAGAAATCACGATGTTATAGTAAGTCTGCTCTTGAATTAACTATTACCAGCATGATAAAATGAATAAGCACATCACCATGATGCACAACTGGAAAAAAAGCCAAGTATTCCCAAAGCAGAATTACAGACGATTACCTGCAATACCAAATGTATAAGAATACTTTTATTGGATGGGAGGTTGGGAAGTACAGGTTTATAGGGTTTCTAGGAAGCCTTTTATAATTAAGACAATAATTTAATTTAGAATATAAATAAAGTTTATATATATCAGATAGTAGTTTCAGTGTACATTATATTGGATCACATGTCATGAAAGGCACATAAATGCATACCATCACCTTCACTAAGTGTTAGTCTTCTCAACTGTATTTATCTTTCTTTTTTTTTTTGAAAGTAAGTTCATGATCTGTTTATACACATGGTAGATAAAAGCTACAGCTTAATCTTCCTTCCTGTGCTGTAGTGGGTGAGCTATGCTAGTAATGGGAACAGCCTGAAGAGACTGCATGCCACCGTTTCTCTTCTTTGAGTTATAAATTGAAGTTTTCTTCGAAATTAAGGAGTGATAGGAATGCATTCATCCATTAAAAAAAATTATTTTTTTTTTAAATCCAAGAGCCTGATTTCCATAGCTGAATATACCTATGGTCACTGTAATAGGCATCAGAGATAATTTAACGTACACTAGAGAGAGAGCACTTAACTTGTACACAGTGCTTCTAAGTGGTCTTGAACATTAAACTCCTCTAGCTTTCTGTGGGCCTATTAGCTAGGCATTTTCTAAATCATCAGGTCTGTTTTATGGAAGAATAAAACGTATCTGGCCATTACTACTTGCGTGTACTCACTTAATTTCAGTCCTGGGAAAACAGTCAAAAATACATATATGGTAATGGGCTATTCTAATAACAATGAGCCGGGCTGATGAAATGGCTGGATAATCTTTCCCTAGTGGGTGCTACAGTCATTAATTCAGTTTCTCACTGCCTGGCTTTTTGATAGGTGGAGCTCTGGCACCGTTGTTCTCCCCACTCCCCCCCTCGCCTTCTCTCTCTGGGCTAGAGGATGACAAATAAGGGGATTATTTTCAATTAGTGGGATGCAAGAGAGGGAAATGTGCAGTGCAATAAATGCTTTGTGTGGATACTTATGTCAGAGCGCAAGGGCCTTCTTTGTTCAGCCTAATACACCATCTCTGGTGCAAGTATGGCCACACATGGATTTAATCAGAAAAACACAATACAGAGAAAGCCCAAAGTAATAAACCCCCTGATAATTATCTACTTTTCCCCCCCTCAGGTCACAAAGTCTTAAGGTAAGGTAAATTGTCTATCAATTTTTATAGCGTAGCCTATCCAAATTAAACGTTAAGTGATACAATGAATTAGCAAGAATGACTCTTGATAATAAGTATAAGGAAAACTCACTTTTACTTGACACCCATTTAAGGCAGTCATATGATACGCTGAGACAGAGCACACAGCAGGAACAGTGTTGACACCTCCGTACAGGCAAGGTTACTCTACCATAAATAATGACAGCAATTATGGCACATTTCCAATGGTTTTGTACTGAACTTACACAAGGAGTTTACCTGAAATAATTCACTCAGAGGTGCACAGCTGCTGTGAGCGGGTAGCTGAGTTTGAGCTCGTTGTGGTTTAGTTAGTCAGAAGAGACCCAGCTAAAAAAATAAAATTACTGAAAGGAAAATTGGTTATGTTTTACCTCAAAACTGCCACCTGCCTAATGGCTTATGTGTTGTAAAGGTCAGTGCAGCGGGCATGAGACCGGGGGGAAGGTGTAAAGAACTCGCATGGACATTTAGAGGCAATGATAGTTTCAAAGACAGTTTCAGTACTACAGTTGCTGAGATCAGGATTTGTAACCTTTCTTCATGTACAGTGCAAAGGCTTGGTTTCCTGATGCTTAAGGTACCTACAGAGGTTTCTCCATTAATCCTTAAATGGACCACAGGCGAAAGTAAGGCACAGCGTAGGGAAACTACTGCTACTCGTGCAACTTGGAAAGCATTTACAGTTGAATAATGCACAATACATTCCTTGTATCTAAGCAGGGACCTCCAACTCGTTAAATATATGCAGGAGTATTTGATTTGTTTCCAACCTTTTACATTAAAATTGGGTGCTCCACAACACATTACATCTGAAGCTGGCTAGCTTGTAAGAGAAATCAGTGGTTTACTGATTTTTCTCTTCTGTTTTCAAACAACATAGTATTTACAATATTTACAAAAAGCAAAACAGAAATCCACATCTATACACAGAAAAGCTTTACCGGCATTCATGATGTTCCTTGATAATAGAACTAAAGGCATTCTGATGTAAACTTGTCTTCACTCTTTTTTCCCTTTGCCTTCTGTTGCAAAACCAAACTCTCACAACTTCTTTCTCAAGATTGAGCCCCTCAGCCATCCTCATAATCTCCTGAGACGAAGGCTTACTTTGTTCTCCAAAGTGCCTCTCTAGGGCTTCTTTGGCAGCGATACTGGATAAAGGGATAAAACATCAGCTTTAAAAACTTTTCCGATACATTCAGAATTTCACCACTAGTTCAGAAGAAGGGTCAGTTAAGAGCACTGAAGGTAGTGACTTGGTTTCATCTTTTTCTACATGAAAGAAACGTACAGAGCTTAAAGTCCACTGTAGTTATTTGCTGATGTGGACGGCGTCACATTTCAGCACAGAGTAATTTAAAGGAAAAACAAGCACAAAGTTTGGTGCAATTTCAGTAGTGACAGTGAAAAGTTTGTGCTTCTTGATGTGCTCTAGGAGATACAGCTGCTAGCTAGACATGAATGGGATCACGGGAATCGGAACAAGCCTGACCACACATTCTGCCCCAGTCATAGCAATTTTGTGGGGGTTCAGCAAATGCACATTTCTGGGGTTACCTGGTTGTATCAAATAATTTGGATTTACAGAGGGGAAGATCTCCACCTCTTACAATTTGGGAAACATTGTATGTTGTATCAAGTTCTGCAGCTCATTTTGTTATAGAGAGGGCACTAGAGTAGAAATCAGAGGCAAGCTGTTTCAGCAATGTCTGCCTTAGTCTATTCCTTACAGTTGGCAGTGACCAAAGTTGAGTGCTTCGCTAAACAAAGTACATTAAGACTGCCGTCTTTCCTTATTGCCAGACAGAATTTGCTTCCTGTTTGTGTTACATATTCTCAGAAAACAAGGAGTATCTGAGACATGATTGTGTGCCAACAGGATGCATCCAAAACTGGCTTCAGAAGTAGCTGTAATTTCTTTGGACACAAGAGGGCACTTAATGCATTATTCTGGAAATGAGTTGCTGGTATTTCTGTCATAGGTATCAGCTGGAGCTCTTGTTATTTCATTACTTCATCTGTAATATGTTGTTGGTCTTTCATTTATAGGTCTATTTCACGATATTTGGTAACATTACCAAAACTATTTAATTAACTAATAACTACAGCTCTGCACACATGGAAGTGCAGAAGCATCATTGGTTTTGACCAATAGTTTCTTAGGCTTTCTGATTAAAGTAGGAAAGAAAATAACCTCCACAAATTCAAATTAAGTAGCTTTTGCTCAGGGTATGACTAACCCATTTTAGTTAGTAGGACTTTTGTTGTATCTCTAGTTTGCCTTCAAACACCCATTAAGAATTGCTGAGAGTATGGCTGCAGTTCACATAAAGTCCACCTCCCTGATTAGTTTGAGGTCTTCAAACTGAGGTCATTTATGTCATCAAAGGAACAATTAATATTTTCTTACTATGTGGGATTTGGTACTGAACTTCCACTCAATTATCTGTGTCCTTGACAACCTGACATATTTGATATCCCCAGTGAAGTGGAGTTAGATGTAAAAGCAGGAATAGCTAGAGAACACTTTATATGAGGACTGATTTCCTCATACAGCTGTTAAAAAACACCACCAAAGCACACAATGTTAGATGAACAGTCTTCCAGTGGGCTTCTCCAGCCAGAGGAAAATACCTAGGACAGAGGTGCACTCAACTCACAGCTCTCACGCAGGCCATACAACATAAACTGGCAAGATCTTGGCCAGTTTTTGCCACTCAGGTCCTTACTGTCTTGGAGAGAACCTGAGAGGAAAAACCGGTCTCCCAAGAGTAAAACTTCATGCCTTGTGAGGTGCTCTTACGAACAAGTGAGCTATGAAGCATCTCCCATCCCCAACTCACTCCTAATTGAGAAATATTCTCCTGATGGGATGCTCACTTCAAAAGTCAGAGAAAAATCACATCTTAATTTTATTCTTTATATCAAAGGTAATAAGACTCAAAAAACCCCACCAAGTCTCAGTTGGAAAGTGAAAGGAAAAGGTACATGTGGTTATGAGGTTCTGAGGCTGTGGGATGACAGAGCAGCCTATGTCTCCAGGAGGGGGTACAGAACATCAGGAAGGATCCCTGTTCAAAGAACATTCCACTGTAACAGATAGGGCCTGGCAGCACCAAGGTTGTGCCCAGAGGCAGCTGAATTCCCTTCCTGTGGAAGAATTCTACAGCTCTCTTGAGAGCCTGAGTAAATTCTTCCTCACCAAAGATTATCCTGACGTATCTAAAGGAGAAGGAACTGCCACATGTTCTCATTTTTCCTAGTTGGTAATTGTTTTTGTAATATAATTTATGAGCCTCCTTGATTTGCATATGAAGTTGAGGCTGGATAGGTGGCCACCAGAGATGTGAGAAGCAGGAGAAGGAGATTCCCAGTACAATTACAACTCCACCCCCGCCACTCCCCCCACCATTTTTTTTTTTTTT
>VXBW01001798.1:83388-158559 GCA_013400375.1 Thinocorus orbignyianus
TTTTTTGTCCCATTCAGCTCATTAAAGTGCTTCTTTGGGAACTCCAGATAATACAGTGACAGAAGACAGGGATTTGGATCCAATTTTATGTGTAAAATCTTGTTCTCAAACTTCCCAGACCTCTCAAAATAATGTAATTTATTTTGGTATTATGTAAAACCTCCCAAAATATAAAGAAGGATGTTCTGATACCTTAGTCACTATATTGATGTCATCAAATTTAGGCAGAATTGGAATAAAATATTTTTTTCATATTAAAGTATGTTGTCATATGTTGGGAAAAAAAAACAGTCTTTGATTGGGAAATGTAGTATATCTGGACTCAATTAGGGTTTTGGAGGGTTACGTTGCTATTTTTCACTGGAATGTTACGAAATAGCGAAACATTTCGAAACATTAGCTGTAGAGATTCATTAATAGAAAACAATGCTTTGCTTTCAAGCCCAAGAAAAACAAACATCTTAACCAAAGGGGTAACGTGTAATCCCTTAAATATTTATTACCTTATGGTGGTTCTGCGCTTCCTCTTCCGCTCATTCACTCCAACTTTTTCATTGTATAAAGCTGTTTTGCATTAAAAACAAAACAAACCAAAACCCAGCAGTTACCTTTACAGGGAATGGAAAACATGCACAATTATCTCCAGAAAAACAGCCCCTTTCTTTGAAGACAGAAGAAGGCTGGCAGATAATGTCTCTGAATAAGAGCAGCACCACAAACAGGAACATTTTTGATGGTTGGTCATTGTTTTACCTCCAGTTATCAATGGTTATTAGCAAAAATCGTGTACCACTGGTAAAGCTGCAAACAGCACTGGCTCAGCACCTGTGTACCTGAGGAGCTGTATTTCAGTCCCCTCCTTTTTGCTTCCTCCTACCCTGCAGGCGGGGAGGAAGAGTCCATATCTCTTGACTCACCCTTCCTTCAGAAATACAACTTTGGCTCCCAACCACATATTCACCTGTCTTTTCCACCCCACTTTCCGATGGAGAAGTCCCGGCTCACTTCCCAGAGACTGCTACCTGCACACATGATCTTACTCTACAGCTCAGGCCTGCAATGCTGTTCCAGCAGTCAGCAGCTGCCACTCACCTCAACCCCCTTATAAGTGATTCTTGCAACGTTTCAGCCACATTAGGAGAGTCTCTGTTTTCTACTGCAGTTACACATGAAGGAAGCTGTCTACATTTAGTGCAAAGGAAACTGAAGTGTGTGGCAGAAGCAGCTGTTTAACAGCATTTCCTACCATTAAATACAATGGCAAATTCAAAAAGTAATATTAAGTTCATCTTATCTTTCTTCCCCTGCTAGGTGTGTACTGCACAGTGGTAGTCCTGGCTTTTGCTGTCACCTCCAGGCGTACTGCTTCCCAGCATCACAGTTCATCCAACTGAACACATTGTTCTTTAAAACAAGCCATTTCCTTCAAATCAACCAACTTGTTCTAAAGTACACTTTGCCTAGTGAAGCCCATGACTCTTCCTGCAACTGGAAAGTAACTGGGAATAAGAAATGGAATCCCCTAGCAGCAAAAAGGATGTGTCAAAAACCTCTATGCCATGCTACTCTTCTCCAGGGTTCAAAGACCACTCACTACCTCAGCTGAACTAAAACCCTTTCCGCCATAGCTACATCTTGTATGCTAGAGGCTAGAAGAAATAGTCAGAGTCCTTTGATAGTGAAGAATCCCTGTACGCTGCAAAATGGGCTGTCCTGCAGATCCTAATAGCAGTTCTGATCTATGATACATCAGTGGAGTTAGTTTGCTGGGGTGGAACTGAAAGAAAATACTTCCAACAAGCCATGTAGTGGTGTTTTTACTATTCTGTAGCATCCATGCATTTCAATTTGCCCCTTCTTGCTCACTCCTCCCCCTCCTCCCCCCCCCAAAAAAAAAAAAGTTAATCAAAATTTAATATAAGCATACCTTTGTATTTAAAGTTGGTAAAACAAAACCTTCAGTCTATAAGGGACACATGCTAGTCCTCCAACATACCTATAGGATTCTGGTTTAAAGGCAAATCAATATTTAGAGGATTTCACTTGTCTACCTCCTACTTGTTCTGCTTCCTCCAGCCACTTGGACAGTATCGATTTCAGTTTGCATGCATTCTTGAAACTCAACTGCAAGTTTTCAAACCGGCATATAGTAGTTTGGCTGAATTCAGAGCCATGTACAGCAGCCAGTGCTTCTCCAACATTGGTTTGTGTATAACCTGTCAAAAACAAAGAGAAAAAAGTCACTTTGGAGTTTTCTAGAAATGGTTATTTTCCTTCAGCTCTTAGTGCTCATCTCTTCAGTGCTGACTCTTCTGAAGAGTGCATGCTTGTATTGTCTTCAGGATGTGTTTTCTGCAGAGGTCTCTGTCGCTGACTCCGAGCTCATCTCAGAGATGTGTTCAGTCTCCAGGTTTTGGTGGAGTCTTATACCAATTTAAGTGGAATTTTACACTCCAAGATGAGGGATCTGAGAAGGACCTAGATACCCCATATCTTTCTTTCTATTGATGGTGCAACAGCAATAAAGGAATCCCTGGTGGCACTGCCAGTGTTCTGCTACTTGTTATAACAATTAAGGTGAAGCAATCAGAGAAATGCTGCAATTTTCATGTAGACACTGACTTTGTAACAGCAGCTACCCATTCAGTGTTCTGAAAGTATCTATCTGCCACGTCCAGGGGTCTGCCTCATTGACTCCCTCCCTGCTTCTGTGCCAGAACTGGCAGGATCTCTTCAGATGCTGAATGTCTTACAAAGCAGCTTTCTACCTCCACTGATTGCACTACCTCTGTGTCTCTCAGTCTCAGACCCACAGCTCATATTAAGTCTGTCTTCCCTTGTAAAGCTCAGCCTCAGATTAGTTTTCCTGTACAAATCAATTCTTCCTATCAGAGCATTAAGCCCAGTCTTACAGGCTCTGTGTCGTTTGTTTGCATCAGAGGAAGTTTTGTTCTCTCCCAAATTCAGGATGAAGATGTGGTAGTAATTACAGTGACGAACAGTGTGGGGCCTAGCAAACCTCCCCGTTGCTGTGCTTGACACTAAATATGTGATATACAGCAAAACTGACCAAGTTTCAAATACTATTTCAAATCCTAAATTTTTGTTTCAGTCTTTACTTTTACACTGCAAATGGAACAAGCTAGCTTTCTAGCTGTTAAGGTAATGCATATAGCTGTAATAACCTTGCAACTTTTTGACATTCATAAAGATAGATTTTTGTAGGATGTCCTATTTTGTAATGATGTAATGTGATAAGCGATAATGTAAAAATTGCATCTCTTCATTCAGAGTCCTCAGTGTTCATAAGCAGGATAAAACTACAGCACCAGATATCTGGGGATTTTTTCAGTACAGTTCAAAGAAGGGTGAGATGGGCTTTTACTTTGCAACGTACCTCAATCCTTCGGTAGAAAGGAGAAACTCCCTTCAGATGAGAAAGCCCAAGTCCACCTTTGTCCTCAGGTAGGATTGCCCAGTGAAAGGAAGGTGGCACACTAGAGACTGCAATCCCTCTTGCATTAGCCCCAGTAGTAATCAGAAACAAAGTTATCAGTTGCTGCTGTACTGGTGCCTTGGCACCAGAAAACAAAACTGGAGGAAAAAATATGAAAGATTTGCCACAGATGTCACACATCTTGTATACTAAAATGACATTGCACCATCTTATGAGATGACGCACTTTATGGGGAAGCAAGTGGGCATAAAAGGTGAGAGCACGTGGTACCCTAAGTTGTAGAAATTTTGGGGCCATGCAAAAATAGCACACCTACTACTGAATGTAATTTAATGAACAGCAATAATTTTCTCTGCCCTTAAGACAAATAATTTAAGGGCAGGAAAGTTTATAGTCCCTCTCTGCATACTAAGTTGCAAAAAGCTGAAGTTCATTAATTCTGTGCAAGTCTTCTAGGAATGGAGAAAGTTTGGCAGTGCAAGGCAGGATTAGAGTTATGAATAGACAACGGCAGAGGCCAGACCGTAAAACATTCAGAAATAATTTGGCTTCCATCGGAATCTTTCAGCCTTTTGTTCTCAGACATAAAACACATACCCAGCTTAATTCTCCGCAGCTTGAATTCATTAGCAAATTTCTCAAGTTCCCTGATTTCAGGGGAGTCCATGTCGATGGGCTCTTCAACAGACTTGCTTTTTCTGCGGAACTCTTGCTTGAAGTCTGTGGCGGTGGGATCATCTGCGAGGAGGGACTGGTGCATGGATGTGAAACTGTGACCCAGGGCACAGGAGCTGGTGCTCAGGGCGTGCTCCGGGAATTTATAAAGGCAAGGAGTCAGACTACCTGAACAATACCAAAAAGAAAATGCAGAACAGTTATTCTTTACTGCTACACAATAAAAACACACCTTCATCATCTCAAAATCCATGTCTGTAATATTTATTATATAATATATGCAAAAGTATCCAAGAGTTAGATTGATGGTTAGACTAGATGACCTTAAAGGTCCCTTCCAACCTAGACAATTCTACGATTCTAAGATGGGAAATGGTCCAAACATAAACAAATAACAACGAAAGGCCGCAGCTGGAACTAAGTGGCACAGCAAGCTTGATATATCTATGCCATTTTGGGCCACCTAACATGTGTTTGCCTCTATTTTCTGGTAGAAATAACATTTCCATGTAAATACTATTTGATATTCAGAGAAGACAGTGTCTTGCTTTAGCTTTGGCATAAAATTTGTTTGAGGAGATTACACAGGTAAGAGCTCAAAGAGAAAAAAAAAACAAAACCCAAAACAACAAAAAACCCCATCCCAAACCAGAACACATTCCAAGCGACTGCTCTGGCTTTAAAAAGAAATTGATCAAAAACAAAGGTACCTCATGATATCTTTTCTTTTCACAAATACCAGGCTTAACATGGAGATTCAGGTACAAGTGAAGGCTGGTTTTTTACTAGATATTTCACATAGAGCTAAAGAGTCTCTGACCTTATGTGGGAAAAAGAAAATCATTGAGAAATATTAACTCTTCGGTGTATTTGGAGCAGCCAGTAAATTCCAGGTTCTCAAGACATCCTTCTCAATTTTCTAAATTAAACAAAACTTTGGAGAAGAACTCAGTACTTCCACAGCCTCCCACCCCTTTTTCCATTTACTTTTTTTAGTCTTCACTTCCCTTTATTGCTTTCATCAGTGTTGGAAGTTCTAACACTATAGGAATATTTTATATGGTTCACACAGGATAACCACAAAAAAAATAATCATCAAAGAATAAAGGAAAAGGTTAAAAAAGAGAAGGACTTGCTTTGCAAGGTGCTGACACCATTCACCACATTGGGATGTGGCATGCTGCATGTCTGTAAGATGCGACTCTGGGAGAGACTTGCTGATAGCATCTCTGGAGTTGCAGGTTTGATCCCTTAAAAAAAAAAAAGTAAGGGTGAAAAAGAAAGGAAGTGGAAAAAAAAAAGATGTATTTATTTTCAAATGAAACAAAATGGACTTCTGAGCAACATCTTTTGTTTAATACCTACCAATTTTTCCCACGGAAAACGACAGGAATGTTTGCAACAGACACATAAATGCACAAGGAAATACAATATTTGGACATTTGCACACCATGAAGGAAGTCTACTGTCTGTCCCTAAAAAGCCCCTATTCAGATGGAGTCATCTATGCTGGTTTACTCTAATATGTCTTTCATTCTTAAGTGAAATAAAATGCTGAGTTTGATTTTGGTTTATCTCAAAGTCACAATTATTCCCTGTGAGTTGTGTTAATTTGGTTCATGACATTATCTCATAACTGCTACTTGAACTTGCAAGGCGTAACAGTTCCTTTTTTCTTACTCAGTCTGGGACATGGAAAACTGAGCAGGATGCAGGATACATACATGAGTGTTAAAATCCGTGATCATCTGTACAGTCTATCTCCTAAATTCAGCTATCCTTCCCTTATGCCACCATTTTATCTTATAGTAACAGTCAAGGCTCAATCACCCCAGGTACTGGGAATACACAGGTGTGTTGGGTACATCAC
This sequence comes from Thinocorus orbignyianus, assembly GCA_013400375.1. NCBI lineage: Eukaryota > Metazoa > Chordata > Aves > Ciconiiformes > Thinocoridae > Thinocorus > Thinocorus orbignyianus. Next base: position 89,391 of record VXBW01001798.1, read on the forward strand.
TCCCGGACCCTCAAAAAGTGATGGTCACCGAGGTAAGAATAGGTGAGCAAAAAGAGCAGCACTGTCCCAGTCTTGTAGAGAGAAATAAGAGACAGAGTGATTTCTCAAGATACACGGAAGTTTGGAGAAACTCTAGGCACTGACCCCTGATTTCCCAACCAATTTTTAATGCCTTAACCTTAGTCCTGTTTTCTTTAAGTAATTATCTTTAATCAAACCCTCTAAAGGAAAACTGACCAAAATCAACATAATAATAGCTCACCCAGCCAAAAGTATGTCTCTTACCTGCCATCACCCCGTAGGTAGATGGTTGATTTCCATAATGACAGGAAGGCACAGAATAATGAAGGCCTGCCAAAGAGTTTCCCAAGGTCGTCATGGCAAAGCAGACGTGGAATCATGTAAGAGTTTGGATTAAAGACAAAACAGATGGGACTGGTAAGACAATATGTGAGCATTCAAGACATAGTCTTTACATTCAGAGGCATACACTACCCTTGTGTGTGTTTTTTGTGTGCATTCAGTAAACATTTAACTCTGGGCCATAACCATCAGTATAACACTGCTGGAAGTCCAGACACTTGTCCAAGGTTGCACCAGACTAGACTGCCAGTATAAACAGTGAGATATACTCTGGGCCAAAACCAGATATGGTCATGTTGTGGTCTTGATGCATAATTTTTAGTATAATCTATGGACAAGGGAAGCACTGAACTCTCCAGGAGGAACCTGGTTCCCCTCCCCACTCAATTTCCACACAGCACTTCATTTAATCTTACACAAAACTGGCTGTTCCCAGAAAGCTGATTGGCCTCACTGTCATGCAAACCCCACAGCGAACACAGGCATCGAGAAATAAAACATTTTTTGCATGCCTAAGACCTGCGTTTCCAAAAGCAGCAGTTTGGGACCTTTGCTTTGAGGTATCCAGAAGTCACATTTTCTTAAGTGCCATTTCAGAGTGCTTTGGCAGCATGGTAGGGAAAAAGAATGATGGACTCTGGCCCCTCCTAAAAAGTTAGGCCTAAATCAGTATTTTCTACTATCAGGACCAATAAGCACACAATTAATGTATCTCTAGCATTTTCACAGGGGTGTTCTCATCTGTGTTAAATACTCACCGGTGCCTGAAGAATCAGGCAATTTTTTATTGACTGCAAGATGAGCATTATGGATGTTTCTTGTGCATAATTAGCCACAGAAATGCATGCACTGTCCCCTCTAACAACTGCTGTAAAGTATAATATTAAAAATTCATGTTTGTGAACATTCAGATGTGTAAAACTGCACTTCAGAGCACACATTCCAGTTACTCAAAATAATATAATTAATTAGGGATTACATTTTCTGTTTTTTATAACTGTAGTCATAACAGTAAAATGTCCTGTTTAGATACACTTGCACATACTTTATAGTAACATAAATGCACCCAAAATAAAGACCACATTAATAATACTAATGCATTTAGAGTAACGCAACTTTTCTGTTGGGATAAGATCTCAGTGTTTACTGGTGGTTAATTTCTATTATTTCATAATCCATAGACTAATTTTCATACATAAAAATAGCAGACTTGCTAATAAGGGTTTAAAATTAAATAGTAAGGATGATGTTATTTAAATTAAATAATAATAATTAAACTGTTAAGGACACTCCAGAACTTCAACTGTGTGACACGTTATAGTATTAGAACAGAAGCATATTCACCTCTATTTTGTGACGCAGAGCTGTTAACATGCATTTTTTAAAATTTATACATTTAACGTAAGTTGTTATTCAAAATTCTTTCTTGTCTACTTTATGCATAAATTTTCCTTAGATGCTTTCACCAGAATGGCATAGTTTATTACAATATCTCAATCTATGTATGAAATCTGCAAACCTTTCCTCATTGCCCGTTGTCACTGCTTCCATTCTCACAGGGCTGCCTGCTAGATGTGATTCTGCAAACAGAATTCCCACTGACTACAGTGGTATTTGTCCTCGGACAGTAACTGCAAATTGGCAAAACCCACGTGTGAAGCAGAAGAACAAACGCTTTTGGTTGGCTGGCTATCACCATATAGTTTTTATTATGTATCAGATGAATCTAGAAAATACTACTATGATACAAATACATAAATTTGGCCTCATACAAAATTTAAATTCTCCTATTCCCTACTACCACTGCCAACCAACGGCCCTATTAGGATATTTTGAGCCTCTTGCCTAATGGATAAGATTCTGTTATCTATCACCAATGCTCAATTTTCATCACTTACATGCTTTCTTCTTATTAAAATGTTTTATTACCAATGCATTTCAGGAGAAAGTTGATTTCTTGTTAAAACTCCAAATAAAATTCTTACCTTAATGCAATTTCAAATGAATCAAAACTATTTATTTTTCTGTTCCTGAAAGCTTTCCATCAACAATGGCTGTATTCTAGAATCCTGCTTCTGCAGGTTTAAGGCTACAAGGAAACTCTCTCATTCTCTCAGATAGCTCAATGATTACATAGTCCTAGTATTTAAATGCAATTAATTGGATTATATACATAAATATACAAAATTCAAAAATATTGATGAGACTTCTGCTGCCAATTTTGAGCATCCCGCTTAAAATTCTTGTCTTGATTCAAGAAAATGCTTCATAAAGCAATTCCCCAAATGATATTTTAGACTGGTTGTTTTAAATACATTTACTATTTAATGTAACTTAAAGTATTTTAAAATTTCAATTAATTTACATGACACATCACTGAAGACTATATAGTCCTAACAACTGTGACAGTGTTTGAGCCTGTTCTAAGTTTATGCATTGGTAGCATTCTTGAGCTTAATCTTGTAACAAACAGACAAAGCTACAAATTTAGCTAAAACACAAACCTTTGGGGTTTTCCTGATTTATTCTTCATGCAGAGTTTTGTGGAAATGCTTCTGCTTTAATGCAGTCCCAATCACACACAGCATCGATACCAAGCACTTTACATATTGCAGACCTCAATGAACACATATCATTTGTTTTCGTTACAAGTGAGAGTCACTGAGAACAAGATTATTTTTTGAAAAAGTACCTGTAGACACAACATTGGTGGCATGGTTAGAAACCGGCAGGCACTCTGCGGCGCTGTGATGCATTATCAGAGGCAGAGAGGGAGAAGAGTCAGAATTCAAGGGTACAAAGGTGTCAGATGAAGCAAAGGCTTGGCAAGTCATACCCCGCAACAGGAAAAAGAGCCGCTTATCCCCGTTTTCTAACAGAACAGAGCCTGCACGATTAAGAGCAGCTCAAACTCTGTTCCAGGCTTTTTACCTGCATATACATATACAGGAGGGCTCCAGAGCACAAGGAGGTCGTGTGCAGGTATTTATACCACTAGGAAATCCCTTTATCCATTTTAATGTTCTTTTCCCAGCAATATTGCTAGACTGCTATAGAGCCTCCTTCCTTCCCACACAAACACAATACGTATCCAATTAATGAGGGCAAGGGGGAGAAAAGGGAAACCAGAGACATGATTTGACAGATATTTTCAATTAGGTCTTTTGTGAAGAACAATGACCAGAAAAAAATATACGAAAGTATCGTCTCCAAAGTTGATAGCAATGAGACAGGTACGTTTAATAGTGAGTAGGTTTCTACAGTTAACACCTGCCTTCAGAATCTCATCCAGGCAATTGTCTGGAAGACAACTCGGCTGAGAGCTCAATCAAAAGTGTGCAAAAGTCAAGAACCTACAGCAAAATAACCTAAATTAACCTAATTCCCAGTGATCCCAGCAGTTACACAGTGATCGTTTGTCTTAACATATACTAACATAAATCAGACTTGTAATACGGAGCAGCTGTATCCAGGAGGAAGTTTCTGTCCAGACTACTTTACATAAGCATGAAGTGCTAAATGTTTGTCTAAGACAAACTCTTGAAAGAGCCCACAGTGTCACATAAAACTCATTTACAGTTCCTATTATTAATTTACACTACCGTAGCATCTACAGTCTCATCCAGAAGTTCCTGGTCTTTATTGTGCTACACACTAAGTTAAAAGTAAGATCTTTTCTTAAAGAATTTACTAAGTGATTTGTTGACATATGATCGGAATTACTTTGGACCTGTAAAGGACATAATGATGATTAAAATTAAAATGATGAAAGTTACTGCAGTATTCCTTGGTCATATATTGCATATATATGCTGTAAAGTTTAAAGGACACAGATGTTTACTTAATTTATTTTTTACTAGGTAAAATGGATTATGTGGTTGGGTTTTTGTTGTTTTTTGTGGTTTGTTTTTTTTGGTGTTTTGCTGTTGTTGGTGGTGGGTTTTGGGTTTTGTTTGTGGTGTTTTTTGTTTGTTTGTTTGTTTGTTTGTTTGTTTTTTGTGGTCTCTGTTTTTGGTTCTTAAGGGGTTTAGCGGTGATTTGGGGCAGGGGGCAGTTTGTGACCAAAGCTGGTGTGGTTAGACCTTTTATTATTATTTTACAGGTGATTATGTTTTCTGTGTGTTTAGTGTTCCAAACTGGTTCAAATGTCTGAATTTGGATTTTGACAGCACAGACTTCAGATATGGGACATGGGAGCAATCATGCATGTTATTGTGCCATTTTTCATAGATTATTGCAGGAAAGTGGTATTGCACTGGGCCGTTCTGTAGAATCCCTGATATTATCTGTAAATGTGTTCTGGGGAAGGCTGTGTCTGAGGTTGTTGAGAAATTTTGGAAGAATTGCTACATATGGCAAATTGCACGCGTGCTTAAACAGTGGTGAGGCTCTATGCTCATAACTACTACCTATACATGCACTTTCATATTCAAAAATATACAAAAATTTTAAAATAATCATTGCAATATTATGGAAGATACTGTCATCAAACGAAGTGCCATCTGTATTACTCTGGGCTTCACCTAATCTTTATTAATGTCCATGGATTCATGAGTGTGCTGACTTATGAGTAAGAATCAAATCTTAAACTCCAGCATTTCATTCAGCCAAGGGTATATTCAGAACACATGAAGTTTTACCATCAGAGCATGGTACTGAAGGAAACTAGGACAGAAGTCAACAATGATATTATTTAATAATATCTGCCTGTTCAATGCTGTGTAACGAGCATCTGCAAAACATAGCGGAGGCCATTTCATATGCACACTGGTTCTAAATGATCCTTACTGGAACAGCAAGTGCATAGCTCCTCCTCTCTCCATGTCAACATGGTAGCACACTCAGGTCTCAGTTCCCAAACACAAATACTCTATCATGGCTACATTGGAAAGCTGGTCTGTGAAGCCCAGAGTAATGGTGAGGGTAGTCCTTTAAATACAGATGCTTGGGTTAGCCCTCCATGTCACAAGTGCACTTCAGTTTTCAAGGACTTGTCTCCACAGAGTGAGCAACCCCAACGGTAGTTGGTATCAATACGAGCTGGAAGGACCAAGCATCTCAAAAAGGCAAAACTGAAAGAGATTTCAGCAAATCTTGGAATGTAAGCATTAAATATACCAGTATTATTATGCAAAACCAGTGATCTGGATGGAAATAATCAGTGATATAATTGCATATGCTATGTTGTTTTTGCAAGACTTTAATGTTTTTAATAGTTCACAACTCCTAAAAAGAGCTGCATGTTTACACCATACTTCCCCTTTTTCTTTAAATATCCGGAAAGATCTTTCACTAAAATTACTACACTCATGTTGTTATTGAAATACTAAAGAGGCAGAGGCATATCATAGACTCATGGTTTACTTCCTACACTGTCAACGAAAAAGATGACTGTAAGTACATTACACCGTGCACAAGAAAAAATTTAAATCTTTCTTAGATGAGACATAAATTGACTAATTATCAGTGTATGCCATGGATAGTTTCATCCACAAAAGATGGGGAGGGAGGGAAGAATACAAATTTTCAAGGAAGACACTTTCCCAGGGACCAGCACAATGCACTTAACTTTGAAAAAACCTATGGAAGGCTTATCTGGTCTTTCTGCCAAAGTCTAGTTTGCCAGAGTCAGAGTAAAAAACATGTGTAATTGCATTAGAGCAAACAATAGCCTTAAAGCCTGATTTAGACCAAGTGGGACTACTTGATAAAGACCAAAAAGAACGTAAGATTATTTTTTTCTCTGAACCACCTGTCCTTAACATTAGATCATCTCCATAGAAAAGAGCCCCTGAACATACAGCACAGACGTGATTTGTAATCTACAGGGAAAGGTGCTGTTCCCACGGCTCTCAAAGAACAACCTGAGCCTTGTCAGCAGTTCCCCGTATAGGGAGCATCATTAAAAGATGTTTAAACTTACAGATAAGATCTACAAACTTAAATAACACAGATATACAGGATCCCCTGGTTTACTCCATGCTCCCACTCACATTGGTGCTTCTCAAAATGTTACACATTGCACGTACACTGCTGGAGAGAGACCCTGACACTTTATGGCTGGTGGTCAAAGATCATTCCAGAGTAACTCCAGTGAAAAGTAGCCTAAGGATGGTGCTGCAGTTAAGACTGGGCCCAGTCAGTGGGTGCACACCAGGCATGACTTTATCTATGCGAAAAAAAAAAAAAAAGGTATAGTTTTAAAACATTTACAAAATAGTAACAATAGTAACAGTTCATTTTCACAATTGTTAAAGGCTAGGTTTAAAACTCAGATCTGCTATGGTTGACTCTTTTTCAGCTAATTCAGGACCACATAACATCGTTTTCAGTGGCAAATGTCCATTTTCCCCCCATACTTTTTCATTTGGGAAATTGGACCTTTTCGACACAGAAGATTTTCATATACCTGGTTAGGAAATTAAATCCACACAGTGCTATTTCTAACAACCTAATTTTTCAGAGAGCACTCTTATTCCCATCCAACTGACTTCTTTCAATTTTTCTTATATCATTTCAGAAAGTGTGTCTGCAATATCACAAAGCTTTTATTATGGAAACAGGACTTTTGCCACAGTAGCTAGACTGTTAACTCCTTCCTAGTTTTCCCTTTTATGTATTGCAAGGCAAATGTTGTTTCTACAAAGCTTTTGTAAATATTCAAGTGCACTGAATACGGTGTAAATAGTACTGTGAATCTTGCAAATTCAGTGTTGCCTCACAGCTACAAAGTATTAATATGGGGGTTTTACTTTTGGTTTTTTTTAAAGAAGTGAGTAAACTTCCCTCAGGTCAGATAGAATGGTAAAAATGCTGCTATTAATATTTGACTTCATTATCTAGCTGTATTTAAGCTGAGTTGTTAATTATGAATCAAACATCTGCAGTCAGCAGTGATATTTCTTAGTATTTTCAAATTCAAAACCATGCACCCATATGATACAGCATATGTTTACTAAAACTTAGTTAAAACAAAGCACAAGAAAATCAGAGTAGCTTTTTAAGGATCAAACATTAAGCAGCATCACCTGTTGAGACAGATTTTACAGTAGGTCCTTAAAAAGAGAAGAGCTCTAAACATAGTGCCTGGGAAAACAAATGATGATTAGATATATATTTTGCTTGCTGAATAGTAACTTGAAATCCTAATGTTACTAAAGGTTACTATAGCATAGAAATGAGCTATGTTCACTTGTACTTTAAAGGTCCCTCCACAGTCCTGAAAGGATCAGAGTGCATTTGAAGGCTCAAAAACAATCTTCCAGGGCTGTTTATCATAATGAGATGCCTTTGGCGTTACACCCTGTGCCTTCTTTGAACAACATATATCTTACATATGTTCCTGGGAAGACAAACTTCATGGTCTGAGTTTAGGTCTATTTCCAGCTCTAGAAGGATCACAGCAAAGCTTCTGCAATAGCAAGACAATCCTCACAAACACCTTTACCCCCTTCATGCCACATAGCGAAAGAGCTTACCATGTATTTTTTTATATGACCTCATCTCTGACTCTTTACAACTAACTTAATTAGAAAGAATACTGAAGAAACTTTGGTAGGTTAAACACTTATTAAAAGCTACCATCAATTTCACATGATTCACAACCAGAGACAAACGTGTCCCTCATCTGCCCAAGCTTCTCTAGGGAAGTGTGAGAGGTATGTAATGGGAAACATTTGAAACCACCTTCTGGGAGGCTGACTAACGCTTTTACCCATTGCTCAACTGTATTGGAATATTGTGATAAGGACAAGTTAAAACTGATGGAAAATGTACCGAGTAATGAGGATTCTCTTTTTTCTTCTTCTTCTTCTTTTCCACCTCGCATAACAATTGCCCCCTGATGTGTTCATCTGCTGCCCTCCTCTGCTCTGTACCTCTGTCCCTACTCTCCACTCATTCCTCAATACCTCTCACAGGAAAGAGGAACAGGTTGATATCCCCCCAATTATATTTGGATATCTGACCAGAAGGACTGATGATTAATTTTCCGCTACAACATTGTTCCAAAACTAAACCCAAAATGTTCAGTTTCAACAATTTTGACGTAAAATAAATAAAATGAGTGTATTAAAATGGAAGCTTTAACCTGTAATAAAAAGTAATTCAGAGTTTCAGAAACTACATCAAAGACCTCACCTAGTCATCTGGGCAACGTTGAAGAGCTCTCATAAATCAAATCAAGCATTTTTTTTAACTACCTGGTGTTGGTTTAGATAAAATATTAAAAGATTTTTGATCTGCAGTATTACTAGTGCAGTTTAATGCAGATAGTACAGATAACTTTTATGGAATAGATTGTAGGCAGAAAGCTTTCCAAACAAATTGCAATGTAAGACATTCAATTGTTTGAGATTATTCCAAATTTGTGATAGTTTATACGATTACAATGTTACTTAGTAATATTTACAGTAGTAAAGACACAAGATAAAAGAGAAGTCTGTGGATTTTTCTAATTTAGTTTGAATTGTCTGAGGTTACTGCCTTTAATTTTTTTAAACAACTTTAATACTTTGTATCACAGCTTGTATGGAAACATTTTGCTCTTTCTTAACAAGATTACTGGAATGTTCATATTTTGTCCTGAAAGATTACCTATGCTTATCTAAGTTTAGTCTAATTAAAATGACAGTAACAATCAAGTAAAAAACCCAATAAACTGAACAAAAAAAAAACACCCTCAAATCAGGCTCTGAAATACGTAAGAAATGTTAGGGTCAGACTGATACCCTCACTGAGCAGTATGTTAAGCAGCCAGCAGTCTCAAAGTACTTCAAAACCACTACTCAGTAGAGGTACAGATGGTAAGATGTGAGCTAAATGGGACTTTCTAATTTGCTGAAATGATTAGGGATGAGAACTCAATTATTTCTGTATTCATGGAGTTAAGTGATAATATAACGCCGCTTGCTTTCATTATCAGTGTAAAATAAAGGTCATCAGCTGGCTACAAAGACCTGAAAGGGACTATCATGTAAGCTCCCAGAAAATCCCAGCCATCTATATTCATACCTGAACTTTACCTGCACACACTGCATTGATGAATATTAGTGTATTAGACAGACAAACACCATCAGCTCAACATGGTCACTAGTTTTGAGTTTCATTACCAAACAAAACATCTTGCAAGCAAAGTGATTTCATTAGTATATTCAAACCACAGACTGGCTGAGTCTGAAGGTCATTTAAAATTCTTTGAAATACGAGACAAAATTTTAATTCTTAAGTCCTCTCTATCATTTGAAATGCATTATTCTTTAGGAAAGTATTTCATAACTTTCGCTAAAAATTTAATCCACCCAGCTCAATTAATCAATACTGAGCAGTGTTAATCCTAAAAAGTGCACATTCTCAGTAAAAGAATAGCACTATTTTGCCCTTCAGTATCTCCTTTCATCTAAATACCTTGTCATTGTCCCCAGAGGTATTGTTTTCATTTTATGGGCAAGGAAACGGATGTGTTAAGTAGCTTGCCCAAAATAATACAAAATCAGTGGCCAACCTAAGGACAGCAACCAGACTTGTCAATGACATTTTGATCAATGCTTTACTTACAAAACTATGTACCTTTAAATGTATTCCTGTGCCATGGGACAAAGCCTGAAATGTCTCATTAGGTGGACATGAAGACTCAAAAATCCCACTTGCACTTTCTGGGGTGCGTCCAAGGGCAAAGGACCACATTTGTCAAGTCTCCAAGTTCAGAAGCCACTGTCCAAGATCTAAACTGATTCAGCCTCAACACAAGTTGGCAGAGGAGAGATCATACTCTCATTTCAAATATCAGTAAGAGTAGTGGTCAAGGGAAGGGAGATTTCTGATTTTTTTAGAGGTGAGAAATAAAATGATCACATGGGTATATGCACGCCTCTTAGAATATTGCTCAGGTAAATTCTGGAATGCGGGAAACTTCCCAAAGCAAAACACAACCAAACTTAGACAATAACAATGGAGCGATTATCATAAACAATTGCTATTGGACTATGAGAATTACTTATTCTTTGAAAGCATTTGGACATCTTCCTTTCTCCCCAAAGCAAGTATGTTAATGCTTCTCATTGGAACTGCATCTACGGCCCATTTCACAACATCACTGTTCTGCTAACTAGGGCCTTGGTCTCCTTTTAAAGTGCCCTATCACACAGGTACCGTGCTTATGGAAACCATGCTGGGAGGTAGGCACAACAGCACTTTGAAATGTCCTTTTAAGTCTCAGCACTGCAATATAATCCAACAACATATACATGTAATGCATGGCAAGAGGCTTCTCACTGTACCAGTAGGTGTGCTGGCCTGAAGGAGCAGATATTTAAATAAAATACTGTGCCATTTTCCAGGTGTTAAAGCAAACAAGCACAACTCAAACATGTATGTGAGAGATGGGGGGAAGCAGAGTGATACACTGCTTCCTTACAGTGTATCAGTCAAGCAAATGAAATCCCAAGTTTATCTCAACAGCATTTAGGCCATTGAAATCCCTTCTCTCTTCCCACACAAGGAAGCCGTACAAGGAGAGCAGCAGTAGGCTGTGGCTAGGCAGCAGGATTCTCAGCGTGGCTCAATTAAAGAATCATAGAATGGTTGGAGTTGGAAGGAACCTTAAAGATCATCTAGTTTCCAAGTTCCCTGCTGTGGGCAGGGACACCTCCCACTACAGCAGGTTGCTCAAAGTCACATCCAGCCTGGTCTTGAACACTTCCAGGGATGGAGCATCCACAGCTTCTCTGGGCAACCTGTTCCAGTGCCTCACCACCCTCACAGGAAAGAATTTCTTCCTAATACCTAACCTAAATCTCCCTTCATCCTGTCGCTGCAGTTGCTGATAAGGAGTCTCTCCCCATCTCTCCTTTTGGCTCTTTTTAAGTACTGGAAAGCTGTTATAAGGTCTCCTGTAGCCTTCTCTTCTCCAGACTAAATAACCCCAACTCTGTCAGCTTATCTACACAGGAGAAGTTCGCCAGGTCTCTGATCATTTCAGTGGCCCTCCTCTGCGCTCATTCCAACAGGGCCATGTCCTTCCTGTGTTGGGGACTCCAGAGCTGGACACGGTTTGGACACAGGTGGGGTCTCATGACAGAAGAGGGGCAGAATCACCTTCCTCGACCTGCAGACCTTTTAGATGTGGTCTAAATGTGGTTGTCTTTCTAGGCTGCCAGCATGCAGTGCTGGTTTATGTCAAGCTTCTTATCCCAAACATTCCCAAGTCCTTCTCCTCAGGGCTGCTCTCCAGCCATTCTCTCCTCAATCTGTATATTTGTGCCTGCAATTGCCATGTCCCAGGTACGGATGACCCCCTCTGCTTCACACCGTACCTGAAACTGTCATACAATTTGGTAGCCTTCCACCTGATCCACCATCATCAGGAAGAGGCAGCTGGCCAGTCTCCATCTCGCCTCCAGGAGAGCTGTGGAGCATTCAGCGTAAGACTTGGCCAGCCAGGAATGCCTACAGTTCACATGCAAAGTACAGTGGTCAGACAGCTTTGTAGGAATTCCCTTTCAGAGGTTGGATTTCTTCCCCTTCAGAGAACTCAGACACTTCCCAGTTTGTTATTCCTCAGTGCCTGCAGGAGCCCTGGAGTGCCCTTTTCCTTCCCCTGTGAGGCCATGCCCATTTCATGAGCTGGGCTTTTAAGGACATCTCTGTTAAGACACTCTTGCAAAAGGTGCATTAAGTCAGGGGTGTCCCATAATATGGAGCACAATACACACAACCTGGGGACTTTAAATGTGCTTTTTCTCCACACATGCCTTCCTGTGAGGGGCAGGAGTTTACCACAGTGAAATTCCACCATTCACCATTGCAACCTGCATAGCAAGAAAGGGTGGGGAAGGAACAGGGTGCACAAGCTGGCCACATTCTCTATACCTTTTTCACTATTTAACATGATACTGTAGTGCATGAGGAGAAATAAGAAAATTATTGCAAAAAAATACATAAACCAATCCTTGCAGTAACTTAACAGCAAGCAATAAAACTAGCATTTTTCATAAGTCACTGTCAAGCTATCAGGTTTCTTTTACAAGAATAATAATCATCCATGTGTGACGCTGAATAACAGGTCAGTAATACAGAGGACTCTGTGCAGACTATGTACTCCAAAAGGGCTAAATACTAGGAAATGCTAACCTTTCCTACATGCGCTACATGGGCAAAGGGTGTGAATATATAGACATGAAAGGAACTCCTTATCCACATAACACAGCTTGGGAAGAGCACTAACAGAATTCCCCTCCCCATTCACCCTTTCTGTTTCAGATCAGCATGAATAAGTATTTTCATAAGAACAGGGGAAGACAGCACAAGGAAATGGCTTGCAAACAGCATCTTGTGTTTGAGGCACGGTCTCAAATTCCACACTGACAATGGTGCCATATTCCCACCACTTGTCTATATAGTTACAGCTGAGGACTCGAACAGGTCAAGTAAAGAATACAAAAATTTAAAGAAATAGGAAAAGGACATTTTTACTAACTGTTCTGTAACAAAATCTGTTATAAATCACAAGAAAAACTTCAACCCAAGCACCTATGTGAAACGTGCTACCCTGCAAAACATAATCTTGTTGAATGCATCTTCCCAACACCCTTTGGTTGACCAAAGCAATAAGGAATTTTTTCCCTTTTCTGCCACCTTGTTGCTTCTTTTTAGTGTTTCCACTGTTTCTCAGACTCTGATCCCATCCTCAACTTGGAACTGGCTACAACTCGCTTTTCTAAGCTCCCTCCAACTACTCAGTTGACTCAATCATCTGGTGCAAAATCACTTGCATTAGAGGATGCTACCTTTTTCTTGTTGTCCAGTAGAGCCCAAAATGACAAGTTGAACAAAAATATACAACACATTAAAAAAAAAAGAAGAAAAAAAAAAAGGCATGTCTGAAAGAACAGTTTTAGCAAAATTGTTCAGAGATTATGTATAGTCTAACCTTTTTTATCTGGAAAAGAAAGTAGAGGAAATAACGAAAAAACCCAGCACATCCCCTGTCACAAAACTATAGTAAGGGTAAAAATCACTAGCTTTTCCTTTGCCAACTGGAGTTTACTAAAAGCAGATAAGAGCAATACCACCATGTTCCAATTGCTGTTAATAAAACTAATATGAAATAAAAGTAAGTTGATTTCTTCCAGAACTTCCTTCGGATTGTCTCAGACTGACTAAATAGCTACCCTCCCCACAGGCGGGAGGCTTCATTAGATCTGAATAAACACCGGCCTTTGATTTTCAGTCTTGTTGAAGCTGTTTAAAAAAGCTGGTGATCTACCTCACTGCTTCTTGCCAGAGACCACACAGGCACCTGCCTCCCTGTTTGCACCATGCACTCCAACACAGAATGAAAGAAACACAAAATCTGATCACTTGTCTCTATTCCAGCGCACTGAGAGCACAGTGACTTTTCCAAATGCCTAGGAAAACACATCCCAATGCTGATGTGGTTCACAGCTATCGTCATATTCTGCTATAGAGCTTTCGTGCAGATAATTCGCCAAGCAATCTGAATGATGAATTAAGTCCTTACAACAAAGTTTTGCCACTTGCAGTGACTGTTCTGTACTAACTGGAAATAAATTACTTTTGAGTTTACAAAAGCTTTAACAGACAAAACCAACTAAGAAATATGGCACTATATAAAAACATATGTTGCTAGTAATGGCTATGATAACATATTGTCACACAGCAAACACAGTACCTGAACAGAAGATTTCCACAAAGCCATCTTTTAATCTTTTTCTTAATCCAACACTCAGACTCATCTTCATGTTTGCAAAACATAACCACTTGCTCTTTTTTCCCCAGACTGCTGGAAGCACGTTCATATCATCTACAGGATATTCTTCTAAATGAATAGCATGATGCATTCCCAATAGTAAGCATTTTTCAAGAGGCAACAAACTTTATATAGACAATAAATAAATTTATAAAATGAATACTTCATATCTAAAGAGAGAACTAATTGATATTACTAAGTGCCTCCACCTGTCAGAGGAATTTATTAATAGCTTAGCTTTAAATAATCATTCTTAGGTAAAGATTACTTATTTAATTTTCACTATTTGCTCAATACTTAAGAATTATATAAAAAAATAAAATACCACATTAGGTGATGTCTGTTTCAAAAGTTCCACTTTTGTAGCAGAAGATACTACAGTGATATTAGAAAGGAGGTATACGGTGACACAAAACTATTTACCATAAAAAAGTACCCAAGAACCCATTTTAGTGCAAGTTTGGATTTAAACACATAAATAATACAGTAAGATTTTCCATGTTCTTACATTAAACTACATGTTAAAAATAAAGCTACTATTCTAATAGTAGTTTGGACAGCATGCTTGGCTCTCACCTGGCACATCAAAAATCAAAAGTAAGATTGGTTGGTTTGTTTCAGCAGACATTTTATGTCTATATTCAAACTAAAGCACAGTGGAAAAATTAACCCCATAATCAAGCCATTGTTCAATTCTATGTAGGCTTCATCTAGTTTTTCTATAGTGGCCAGAAAAATTGCATCATAGAGATTTTAGATGCACGTTTGCAGCATTACTTTTTTAATTTTTGAAGAACTGGGGGTAAAATAATTTGCAAGGTTTCAGTGCTCAAACTCAATCAGATGCCATAAAACTTAATTACAAGTCGGTCTCATTGTCTTCTGCTTTAATTTTATGTCATCTTAATAGTTCAGGTAGAAGCAATAAATTCTTTGTGTTGTGCCAGCACCTACTGACCCCACAATTTGAGGAACTGGTACCCAAGTACTGTTGCAAGCTTCTTAACAGAATTTAGGTTAAAAGTCACAAAATAATAAGTGACAGTCAGAAATAACAACTCTCTATGTCTTGCTTTACCAAATGTCCCACACCTTTTCATTCCCAACATCATCCTGGAGTATTGCATCCAGCCCTGGAGTCCCCAACACAAGAAGGACATGGACCTGTTGGAGTGTGTCCAGAGGAGGGCCGTGAAGCTGATCAGAGGACTGGAACACCTCTCCTATGAAGACAGGCTTAGAGAGTTGGAGTTGTTCAGCCTGGAGAAGAGAAGGTTCCAGGGAGACCTTTTAACATCCTTCCAGTACTTAAAGGGAGACTAAAGGAGAAATGGGAAGGGACTCCTTATCAGTGATTGTAGTGATAGGATGAGAGGTAATGGTTTTAAACTGAAAGAGGGGAGATTTAGATTATGTATTAGGAAGAAATTCTTTCCTGTGAGGGTGGTGAGGCACTGGAACAGGTTGACCAGAGAAGTTGTGGATGCCCCATCCCTAGAAGTGTTCAAGGCCAGGCTGGATGGGGCTTTGAGCAACATGGTCTAGTGGAAGGTGTCCATGGCAGGGAAATAAATTAGTTTTATGGTCCTTTCCAACCCAAACCATCCTATTAATCTATAACCACATATACTTAAACTAGTCTGCCTGAATACCTGTGTCATATGTGGATCCACTTCTTTGAAACTAGAGCTATGAACTACTGGTACGTGCTTTGCCAAGAACAGCTCCTGATTTGGACCTCACCACCAAAAGCAGATGCATGCATTAACTTAAATGTCACTAGTGAGTTAGACTAAATCATGCTACTGCTGCTCATGTGCAGTACTGCTCACCCCCATGGGCTTTTACCATCCTAAGCATGTCAAATATGGTCTTTGTTCATTTTTCTGACCTTAGGGTGAAAAATTTTTACTTTAAATTCAGCTCAGTTGTTATTTAAGAGAGATAAAACACACACGCTGTTTCTCCAACCTATTGAGCAAGGAGTGCATGTAATGCCCACACCTGGAGCAGTTGGTTTGTTCTGAAAGTTGAGAAATTGGCAGCTGTTCTAACACACTCCAAAGGCAGGCCTCAGAGCCACAAGTGAGCCACTGAGAGCATCAGCTTTCTGGTCTCAGCACTGGGCCATTTGTATTCAGAGCTTAGAGGCCTGGGACTGGAGTCTGAGGATGACGGTACTTCACTGGTGAGCTACAGTTCTTAAGAGGCACCAAGATACAATCTTTGAAAGCTTTAGGCTTTCAGTGGTGACTATTTAGACTGCTTTCAAAAGTATGTCATCCGCATTCAGTGAAGGAGAGAGAGATTTGCCTCCCCACGGACTCTTAAAATACAGGTGCAAGTGCATAATATTCTCTTATGACCACCAATGTTTTCCTTACTCCTTCCTTTCAATTACCCTCCTCCTCTATCAAATAGCATGTTTACTGTCTATCCAAAGCCAATACTAGACCTCACTACATATATAGCCTCTGTCCTCCAGTTCTGTCAGGGCTGTGCACAGTTCTGCATATGCACATGCATTTCCTTCTGGGCAGAACAGTAATCTATGTAGTACTGCCTATATTGAAACAGACTAAAAATATTTAAGAAAAAAAGTTAAGTCCTATCTTCAGAGTAAAACTTTTGACATATTAATGACTCAACATCTATTAGTTACAAACCAATCAAAAAAATTACGCACTTTAGCCTAGGCACATACCCTATCTGCAATGTCAAATACTCAGGATATGGGTATCTCAAAATTAAGGATGCCTTCATCTAGCCTTTTTAAAAAAAAAAAAACAAACCATGTCCTGGACAAGACTTTAGTGGCAAAAATATACATGGCGTTCACTGCTTATTCTTCCTATGTTTGACACCTTTTTATCCTGCCTTCTCTAATTTGCTCCATCACATATTTGTCCCTGTACCTCCAGCTCATCATCACTGCTCGCGACTTTCTTCAAGAAGGAAGAGTCATAAACGTCCATTATTGCATACTTTTAACCTCCAGAAATATTTTGCTGTTTTTCAGCAAGTTACGGCTTTTTAATGCTATTTGATTGAGCAAGTACAGACCAGTTTTCAAAGAGATGTTAAAACACATCTCTCCATATTTCAAATTTTAAGCATAGGGAAGAAATAGATGCTATTCAAGAGAGGAGTTTTTGTTTGGCTTTGAGATTTTTTTTCAGCACAATCAAAGTAATTTCCCTTGCACTATTCTCATAAAAAGTGGAATTGGTGAAACTGTCCATAAAAATTAATCTGAGACTCCTACTAAGCATGAAAAATTTCACCCTGAATTGTCAAATATCGACAGCTATAAATAACTGCTACAACACACAATCAGAGAAAGGGCTGGGCAGCCTTAACAACAGGCAACCCTAGTTATAACTCAACTCATTTTTCATCAGGGAAGAGAACAGACATGTAATACATAA
This sequence comes from Thinocorus orbignyianus, assembly GCA_013400375.1. NCBI lineage: Eukaryota > Metazoa > Chordata > Aves > Ciconiiformes > Thinocoridae > Thinocorus > Thinocorus orbignyianus. The sequence goes on from VXBW01001798.1 coordinate 106,950, forward strand.
CTATGATGCTTTGAAAGAAACAAAGCTGAAGGCCAAGAAGTCACCTGTCACTTCTCCTGTGCCCACATACCTCAACAGGGGAAGTGGAAAGAAAAGTGGAAAACAATCCTGGAGGAATGAGGTGGGGGAGGAACCATGTGTGTGTTCCCTCTCCCTGTATCCACGTGAAAAGGAGGGAAAGTAGGTCTTGCAGAAGCACCCCAAGAGCCCATACACAGAGATCGAGCTGAATCTGCCATCCACCTGAAAATTATTTTTGTGCCAGTCAGGGACAAACAACATGCATGTACAATGGCATGGAGCAGGATGAGGCAGCACAGACTTTGTGGCCTTCAGTAAAACCACCTTGTTCTGACAAGACCCTGTCAAGCATCTGACTTTCATGCATTGTTTGAAATGCTTCCCCTTCCCTGCAGTTGCTACAGGAGGTCTCAAAGCCCACCCATACCCAGCTTCTGCTTCACAAGTCATCAAATTGCTGCTCAAGCAGCAAATGGCACAAGCTCTACAGAGTTTTACATTATTAATTGCCAGGAGATAGCTGGTAATTATTGTACTGTGCAAAAGTATATGTTATGCAGAAGACAAGATTAGTTCCTGAAACTGGCTGGCAACACTAAGCTGGGACTTACGAGTAATCACTTAGACAGCTACACAATCCTCAAGGCCCCCTCTCCCATGCATAGCCCCCTTTCCGGGTGCTAACCAAGGGCCACCAAACTCCATCACTACCACTACTGCTTCCATAGGGACCCCGGTTGCCTGATTTTGAAACTGACCTGCTTCAGCCTGCAGTTCTGCATTGACTGACAGTGGTCAGCACAGAGCTGTGGCACACACAAGCAGCATTTCCCGTGGGGTCCTTACACCTTTCTGAGCAAAAAAGGTCTTCTCACCCACCCTGGCATATTTGCTACACATCTCTGAATTCGAAAAGCAGAGATACAAGCTTTTAATGCCATGTTGTGTATAAGATCTTCAGAGGTCACATATGCAAAGGGAGCCAATGCAGCAGCAACATGTGCATGCGCAGTTCCTACAGTAAGTAGCACTATTAATACCAAAACTTGCAGATCACAAGTTGTCTGCTTGAGCTTGAGGCAGAAAAAACAGCAGTCACACTTAGTTCCAGGAGGAAATTCAGAGCACCTGCCTCTTAATGCCCTCTCAGTCATGCTCTGGAGGATATTACATAGAAAACTTGAAAACATAACAAGAAAGGCATCTTCCTTAGGCAAAATAAAAGTTGTACAAAATATATCTTTGCATGTTGATTTCAGCTATGGGCACAAAAATGCTCTTTTGTCCTGACCAGTTTTTGAAATCAAATTCAGGATGAGCTCTCCAAAGCTGCTTTAGGCAATTTTAAAACCTTGAGTTTTAAAGGGATTGGAAAATTCAGATTCTCTAGGGCCTTTTAAAAACCTCATTGTTAACAGTGGTTAAAAAACCCTACAGTAAATGAGAATTGGCCTTAGCAATTTACACAATAATTTAAGCATTGCACTTTGAATACTTGGAGATTTGCATGATCCGTAAAAAACAAAGAGCACCAAACCCACATAAATTAAATCTGAGAAACACAATAACTATAACCACACTCAAAACAAGTTTCCAAGAGAAAAAAAAAAGAAAAAAAAAAGAGAAAAAAAAAAAGAAACAATTCAATCAGAAAAAAAAATAACCCTGTAATGTTGAAGCTCTTTGTACTCTCGTCTTTTTTCCAGGGAGAAAACAAGCTGTGCGGTATTTTTACCAGCAGGTGGCAACCCCAAACAGCCAGCAAAACACTGCAAAATGCTCCAGGGACCTACACTCTTCCCACAGTAACATTGAGAAAAGAGGCAAAGCTCTATGGCACTGCAGCCCCCTCATGGTTGCTTTTACTGCACTATCATTTTTGCTTTTATTTTGCATTTTTCCTCCTTAAAAAAAAAAAAAAACAAAAAAAAAACCAAAAGACCTCCAAACCAAATCAACCAACAAGAGCTAAAAAACAACTAGCTTAAGTTCTCAGTGAAACGAGGTTTTTGCAGTCACATTTTGTGTGTGTGTACACATATGTACACATCTGTTTCTACACTAAAATTTCTCTTAGTGATATGTATATTTCCAGATCAGACTACAAAATAAAAACAGTGGAGCAGAGAGCTCAGCAGAGGAGAAGGAGCAGTGTGAGCTCAGCCCTTTAGAGACCTGACAGACCAAAGGACTATGGCAGGTTCATTCAGATCGCAGAGCCTTGAATGCCAGACATAGATCAGTACTTCAGCAAACTCTGTTTTGATGGTGGCCCAGAACCATTTGATAGGAAAAATTTCTTTACCTTGAGGATGGTGGAACATCGGAACAGGTTGCCCAGGGAGGTGGTTGAGCCTCCTTCCTTGAAGATATTCAAGGTGAGGCTTGATAAGGCCCTGGGCAACCTGGTCTAGTTGGGGGTGTCCCTGTGACTGCAGGGAGGTCGTATTAGATGACCCTTGGAGGTCCCTTCCGGCCTGGATGACTCTATGATTCTATGATACTTCCTGGTCCCCAGCCTCCAGGCCAGGAGAGGGTTATGCCAACACCCACTGACCAGGGACAAAACCATCATCTCCACATCCATTTAATTCTAAAATGTCTCCAGAACTCAAGAGAATTAATTTGTTGAAACAAATAAACCAACCAACAAAAAAAACCCTCAACCCTATAATACAAAAAATAAGACTGTAAGAAAGATACAAAGCCAGAGAAGCCAATGAAAAGAGTCATTATTATCAAAGCTTGGTGGGTTTTTATCCTCTAGCTAGTGTTGGGTGTATACTTCATGATGAAGGAAAACATGTAAAACAGACTAATTGTTAAAGTCCAAAGAATCAACAAAAGGAAGAAAATTATGGTTGTGGCTAAAGTGGGATTCATTTCTCATTTATTTCCAAGGCAGAATTATTTCACTTAACTTTAGAAATTTACAGCAAAGATGTCAGCAGCTGAGCCTGTCACCTTAGACTCTTCATAATCAACAGTGAGAAATAAGTACTTCAGGGCCCAGTTATCTGACCCATTTTAAACTACTTTTTTTCCTAGATGAGACGAATTACAACAAGAAGTGCCTGTTTCTTTCCGTTGGCCATAAAGCAGATCCAGGACAGTCAGGTCAGACATAATAAGCCTATATACACATTTTTCTCAGTGAAATCTTCCATCCCCTGGAGGCCTCTGAAGAGCCATTAAGGTTTCTCTGCAGCATAAGTAGTGAAAGAACAACAGGACAAACTGATTTTTCTCATTGGCCTTTGACGATGTTCTGAATATAAAGGGTTCAATCCTCCAAAGTCTTAAACATCACCAGTCGTCTCAAAGCTATTTGAGCTTCTTGCTCTCAGGAGAGCATATTGCCCACTAAGTATCTTCATTCCTGATGTTTAGGTAATTACATTCATTTCTATCTCATTGAGCATAAGCCGATAAACTTGTGGGAATAGTTTAATCCATCTCAGTTAATCATATCTCAATTACAACCCTTCGTCCATCTAGTTTTCAATGCAGTATTTATTCTAACCACAGTAGCACCCATCAACATTATTTTAAGATGAGCTAAGCACTCTGTAAACACTTGATCCAAGTCAGTCCTAGTTCTAATGCAGTCAGGGACATCCACAATTATAATTATTGAAATCTTGTCTCTTATGCTATGTTCATCACTTTGAAAGAGAAGTTCTCAAGAATAATTTGCACATGTGACTTATGCCTTCCTCCTAAGCAGCATATAAGGGTAAATCCACACCCAGCACAGCTAACAGCCACATTTTTGCTAGTTCTATCTTGTCCTTTAGGTTCACTCAGTGAATGGAAGCTGCTACAATTGCAGTTTCATCCACATTTTCCGTTTAGAAAGGTATGGGGGGAGAAAGCAATAAAAGATACTTCTGCTAGGAAGTTGTACATTTTTAGCCTCTCCTTTAGAAAACTTTAGCAAGACTTTTAGCTATAGCCAGTGAGACTTTCCAAACATCTGTTGGCAGATATGGTCTATCAAGTTTCTGTAGACACTGTCATTTCATGTGTTGCTGCTGTGAACACTCATTTGGTGAGGAGAGCACTTGAGGATCCAAATATCTTAGAATTTGCCAGGTCACAAAAGTGTCAGTGAACTGTTCAAAAGACTTTTCATACTGAAGAGTCAAGGGCAAAGAAAGCACAGCATTTTGCATGGTATGCAATTCTTCACTTTCTAAAAAAACATATGACAGCTGTTGCAAACATGACAAAGCACTGGTTAGCTGACTGTTTGCTGTTAGAAAGAGAACTTCAAGTACCAAATAAGACTTAACTATGGTCAAAAAGATGTCACTATGTCACTATAGTGATCACTTTATCCAGTGCTTCCAAGCTTACAGAATGTATAAACAACTTGTGCAAAAAACCCACCTCAAATCAGGTGTCACATGAGAGACAGATTGCATGTGTATGAGATTCAAACTTCAACAGTTGCAGCACACACACATTACTAAATTTATGTTGAATCAATGTCCTAATTTAAGGGTCAGTACTAATGTTCAAGACAGCTGGATACTGTTCTTGATTCTGTTACCATACTAAGCTCTCCAGACCTTCATTTCCACATCCCACCCAGTAGACGTCTGGAACTGAAAGAAGACAAAGGTTAGTGTGTGCTAACTTCAAGGGAAAAGTCCAAGAATTTCCTTTCTGACCCTCTTTTTAAAGGAGTTTGCACTCTCGCATTAGGTCTGAATCACCCTCTGATCACACAGACCTTCTTGCAGATGTTTCCACCACACACACAGTTGTTTACCACGTTAAATCGCAAATGTCTTTTTATCTTGCACATGGAAAGAAAGAGTTGTTTTGGTCAATCGTGACTTTCTTGGTAAGAAATTAAGAACTTGACAAATAAATGAAAATCTCTGGACTGTTAACAGACCTGTTTTCCAGCTCTTGACACATCTCTGTGTTTGGCTGTCTGTGGTGAAGGCAGTGACAGTGACAGAGAATCTGAGCACAGAACTGACACTAGTGTAATAGGATGCACATAGCATAGTTCAAAAGCAACAACCAGTGATTTTGCTGTTTGATTCTTATCACAGGGGCTGGAACTGAGAAATCTAAATCCCCACTGTTACATGTTAGAAATACACTATCAGATAAAAAGATGTTTCACATCAAATTAGAAAGCCGGCAAATCATTTCAGGAGAATCGCAAAGTTCTTTTAAGGGGATGCCATCAAACCATGCAACCCACAGTGACAGTTGTCTCCCTCCAGTTTTAGATATCCTAGAAACACGGTTCTGAGTACTCTGACACCCCTAATTTTCCCCTCTTTAAAAGGACAACTTTGCAAATCAAAGTGAAGGTATTGCAACCACTCAGATTTTGTTACCAACAATTCTCAAAATCCTTTTTTCTAATACTGAATACTTTCTGTTATAGTTTAGAAAATATATTACCTTAGCTATTTCTTTAATATGAGAACCTCGAGGCATAAGTTATATTGAATGACACAGAAATACTGAAATTCCCTGCTTGGGACTCAGCAAGGACCATCTCTGTACTCTAACGTCCCCCTGCCTGGGTGTCCTTGGAAAGGAGCTGCTCCATTGCAGTAGCCCAAACACAGTGTCAGGGAGTAAACATAGGGGAGGAGAGCATGGGACTCATCCTTTGCCTGACGTGAGTTTGACAGAATCGTCAGGGTTGGAAAGGACCTCTGAGATCATTGAGTCCAACCATACACACACAAAAAAACCCTATAATCTAGGCCACTAAAGCATGCCACGAGAGCATGCCCTGAAGTGCCACATGTGCATGTTTCTTAAATACCTCCAGGGATAGTGACTCAACCAACTCCCTGGGTAGGCCATTCTAGTGCCTGACCAGTCTTTCAGTAAAGTAATTCTTCCTAATACCAAATCGAAACCTCCCCTGCTGCAACTTCAGACCAGTTCCTCTGGTCCTGCCATTATCCACTACGGAGAAGAGACCAACACCCACTTCTCTACAACCTCCTTTCAGATGGTTGTAGAGGCCAATGAAGTCTCCCCTCAGCTTCTTCTTCTCTGAACTAAACATGCCCAGTTTCCTCAGCCTCTCCTCATATGACTTGTTCTCTAGATCCCTCACCAGCTTGATAGCTCTCCTCTGGACACGCTCCAGCACTTCAATGTCCTTCTTGTAGTGAGGGGTCCAGTACTGAACACAGCACTCGAGGTGAGGCCTCACCAGTGCCCAGTACAGAGGCACCAGCACTTCCCTACTCCTGCTGGCCATGCTATTCTTGGTACAAGCCAGGATGCAGTTGGCCTTCTTGGCCACTTGGGCACATTGCTGGCTCATGTTAAGCCAGCTGTCCACCAGCAGCCCCAGGTCCTTTTCTGCTGGGCAGCTTTGCAGCCACTCTTCCCTAAGCCTGTAGCACTGCCTGGGGTTGTCATGATCGAAACACAGGACCCAGCACTTGGTCTTATTGAACCTCAATCCCTCTCATCCACCACCATCAAGCAATGTACTTTCGAGGGTATTTTTCAAATACAAGTTTAACAAAGTGAGAATTTCAGTCCAAGTGTCACCAAACAACTACAGTCTCTCCAGAAACACAAGTAATTTCTTGTACAACAAGACAAATGAACTCTGGTTTCTCAGAGATTACCTGCTCATGTGTGAACTTTTCCTGCTATGGTAGTTTGTTTTTTTCCTCTCTTGATTTCCCAGTGTCTAACACCAGAAGACAGACAGACAGACAGAAAGAGAAAGAATGAGAAAGAAAGAAGGAGAGAGAGAAAGAAAGAAGATCAATACCCCAACAAACAAATAACCAGGTCTGTAAACCAGGAACTTAATTATAAAACAATGCATACTACTTATGGATCAAAGACAGACTATGACAAAGGGAAATGGCTACGAAACAGATAGAATAGTGCTTGTATTTTCCAGTAGACACCTCAGCCTCTGCAGCAAATCCTCAAGTTGCGCAGAGAATGTGCTGTCTATTAGCCACTACTCAAGAAATCAGGACTCATGGCACGCCAACAGATACAGTCAGCCAAATATGTCTCTCTTTCTCTCCAGTTTTGTACGTCAGGCCAAAATTTTGTCCTGCTGCTCTGCATGGTAAAATGGAGAGAGCTACAGCTCAGTGTATTAAATTGTTTTTCAGTCTGTAGTCATGGACTGCTGGCGGCTCATAAAACAAGAGAAGGTGATCTGTGAAACACCTGCTAAATCAACCCCTGTTCCAAATGCACATTCTCACACACAGAACAAAAGAAAAAGGCAAAAGAAAGGGGAAAAAGTTAGGATAATAGTAAAAATTTTGCTTAACATTTTTTTTTTTTTTAGTTAAAGCAAGCACTGTGGCAAAAACTGCAAACAGAACTGTTTTCCAGAAGATAAACTAGTCTCTAGATTAATCTTTAAAAAATGAAAAAACTGGAACAATGCACAAAGTAAAAGACATAGTGTTGCTCCTAAAGGATGTCTTGTAGGCCTTTGGAATTGAGGTATGTCAGTTCTCAGACAAACTGTTTACTCCCCAGGTAAACAGAAAGGGAAACCTTCTAGAAGTAGCCTCCTCTTAAATTTTTCATTACCCTGCACTGCTGTACTTACATTTCCCTGTTTGTGATACGTGGAAATACAGCCTTTGCTCTTGAAAACCTGCAACGAAAACCCACAGATGTTATTCTCAGTGAATTCAGAATCTGGACCTCAGAAAATTAATTCTTGTACAATGCAAAACCATGAATTAAGCATAATTTGAAACTGACAGATTGTTGTTCTCCCTCAGCTTAATCCCTAAAAGACCAAGTTGTTCCAACTCATTTCCTAATGGGCAGGTATCCAGATCGCAAACAAAAAACCATCACAATTAATGCTGGCATCCTCAATGATAATCTCAACAGAGATCTGGAAGAGTAAAACAAGTTTGCAGGCCATTCCAAAGGCAGTCAGATATCCTTCCAGAACACAGAGGGAGTATATCCAAGTGAAAATCCAGAAAGATTTATTATCTATGGTTTGTGTGTTCCATAACCCTCCAAAAGTTCCAGGTTTCTAAGCACCACCCAGTACTTTCGGTTGGGGGACATGTGAATTTGTGACTACAAAAGTGGTTTTTAGAACTTTTCTTGTACTTTGTGGAAGAGACTTTGATGGTGCGTCTGTCCTCAATTGCTCTGTTTCTGAAGGGAGACATTTGTACTTGACAAGCTTTAATATCCCTGGATGAAGAGCCATTTGAAAGCAAGGAGTTTTTCTCTTCATGAAATAAAAAGAAGCTTAATTTTTTTCATAAATTTCTGGTAGGACATTTGCCAATTTCTAGCTAATTTTCATAATTTATATTTACATACTGTTAATAAGCAAAAAACATATGGCAAACAACACTTGTTAAACTGAGGGGAAAATACTCATGGATGTGACCCCTCAGTGCTACTGAAATCTGCAGAATCATACAAAATTGGCATGGGTTGAACTCTGAAATGTTTTTAGGATAATACTATCGTACTACTCCTTCTCCTCTCCTCAACACACAGAACTCAAATCACAAGTTAACAGGAGCATCTGTTCTTTACACTCCAGAAAAAAAGATATTTTCTTTCCTGGTTTCTTTTGAAGTAGCAGAAGAGAGGATAGTGAAAAAAAGAGTGAACTATATTCTGAACTGCATAACTAAATCATATGAGACATAAATATCAGATTATATATTCAAAAACATCAGAAAGATTGAAACGGTAGTTTCACACACCACAGTGCTCACGGAAGAGGAGTTTTCACAGAGCAGCATAAGAACGGAGTTTGAAATACTGCTAATCCTATAAGTCTACACGAAGAAGATGAATCTGCAAGCCCAGCTCCACAGGTCTACTGATGCCTTCAAAGCATCTCACCAGGTCCCCTGTAGGAGCACAGCTGCTGCTGTTTTTCTTTTCTAGGTCTCTGCTCATCAGCACAGTGAGGAGGCAGCACGTGGAAAAGATGAATGCAACCCGCGCTCGGCACTATGTTTCAAATTTGCTATAGTTTCATACCACTGGATATCAGCAGAAATGTGGTTTTTTTTACTCGTATTCTGTCCATGCCCTTCTTTCATGGAAACACGGTGGAGCAGCTGACTTTCTGACACAGCAGCCCATCTTTGAAAAAATCAATCACATGGCACTCAGAGGATCAGCATTGCTTTGATATTATTCGCCTTGACTTCTTTATTCCTTATTTTCATGGAAGTGCTCTTCTAGCACTTCTCTTGTTCTTACGCTCCTTTGAAAGGAGATGTGTTAACTTCAGTATGGCACACTTCCCTTTCTATAAGCCTACAGGTCTACAAGTCTGTCTATATTTTCTACCTTCTGCAGATAAAACACTCTTTCCTGTACCTCTGAAAACAGTGACAGGCAGTGACAGGGACACAAAACAAAGCATTAAACAGACTCACTATGTTCACTGCTATGCATATTAACTTTCCCTAATACTCAACTTTGGTGATGCAATTAAATTAAATTAATGTAATTCAACTAGATACATGTGTATTTGGGGAAGATGCATAGAAAATGTTAGGTGAATAATTATTCTAGTTGTGTTTCTTGTCTTTCTTCCGTGGCCACTTAGTACTGATGTATTTTCTTTACTGTCAAAAATCATCATACTTGTAAAAAAATGGGATGGTTTGGGATTTATTCTTTTGGGTTTGGTTTTTGGTTTTTCTTTGGCCTATTTTTTATTAAAAATAGGAATATTAAAATAAAAGACACCATAATATTGAACATGCTTGCAGCTTTCGAAGTCCCAGGCTCTGACTATTCTGACTGCTAAATATTTTTGGGAGTATATTACTTACCTTCTTTTGCCAGGTCATGTCCTAGTAAGACATCCGTTATATGCAGAAATAATCCTGCAGAGAACTTTGTAACAACTGATGCCAGAAAATAAGCATGTGAAATAGTATATTTATACTATACAGTGTTAGAAATAATCCTGATTTAATACCAGCAACTGAAATTATGACCAGCTTCAGTGGCAGGTGTCTGCCTGCCATCCTCTTCTGTGTTGGATGTCATAAATAAATAAATAAATAAGCAAGCAAACAAATAAATACATGTAATAAATACAATTACCTTCTCCATGCTGGAGTTTGGGAACTACAGATTTGAAAAATAAAATTTATTCTTCTCTTACAGGAAGAATCTAAGTCTTTCACTGCTCCCTTAAAAAGCAGGTTACCCTTGCTGGATTCTCTCTCCCATTGAGGGATTCTGTGAATGGGTTACTAAACCCCATTTAGGCAGGAAAACCCCTACACCTTGGCTCTCTTCTCTTAGTCCTCCCCCAGTTTCCAGGAAAACGGAAGGTCAGCCCAGGGCTTCCCATGAGACGGATGATTTGAGCAGCCCAGATGGTTCTCTAGGTATTTTAAAGCAACATTTCAGGAAGAGAGAACACTTAACTATACCTTTTTTTCTTTTTTTGTTACATTAGCACGAAGGAGGAGTGGTGGCAGTTTAGAGGACTAGATTTTTATTTAATTCTCTGCTGAAGTCATTCTAATCACATTGTTGGGCATTTCAGGCAAATAAATGGGAATTATTTATAAGTTATGCATTCCTTTTGGTTTGGTTTTAAGAGTTTGGCTTGTGGTAAAAGTAAGTAAATTTGGAGCATCTTCTTTCTAGACCTATCCACTGCTGGGCAGAAGTACCATGCTCCAAGTACTGGAGCAATTCCTCAAGACAAAAACCATGTTTCCCTGATGCCTAGGTGTGCCTGCAACTCCAGAGGAAAAATGTATGCTATTCATCACAATCTTTGACTTACAAGTGCAGGCTTCTTCTCTCTAANTTCTATTTGTACTTTCTAACAGTACTGAACCTTTGGTTGAAGTCAGCTATACTGAATCATGAAGTAATACAGCATTCAAAAGCACATGAAATACAAAAAATCATGCTCTCTAGTTTGTGAAAAGGAGCCCTTTACCTGAAACATCAAATGTCTTTGCAAGATGCTTATTTGCTTTTGTTCCACATTGTTACCCAGCCTTTCAAGAGACTTATTTCTGAAAACCTTTTTCAAATATTTGATTCTGTGATGGTAGAAAAGGTATGTACTGACCTCCAATCCCTATTACATGAGTTATTTGGCTTGGCTATCTTGCACAAGGAACTTAATTCCAAGCGTAAGTAGTTTGGTTAATGATGAAAAACTGTACATCCATCTAAGAAGGAGAAATCCCTTTCTGAGAAGAGCAGGTTTTGTAGCTGGCAACATGAAATCCAGGTACCTACAATGCCAGTGCACACTGTCTTTCAATGGTACATTACTGCTAGCAAGAGAAAGTGTTTAAGTGTTGCAATGAAAAAAAACCAAACCAACAAATCACAACACAAACCCAAACACAACATCCACACCAAAACAATAATTCAGTTTGACCTGTAGCACTGAATAGTACGAGATCACTACTATGTTTTGTCAGAGTATTTATTCTTTTGTACTGAAGAGCACTGCCTTCTAAATACAATGAAGTTGCATCTCCATGCTACACAACAGGAAGAAAACAGGAGTTGAAAAACTCTCACAAATTTCAAATGCTTCAATCAAGGTATAGCTAACCACTTCCCATTTCTAGTCTAAAAATGCTGTATCCTGTCTTTTGTAAATGCACTTGTTAAAGTCTCTTCTTCTTGCTCTTATGCAGTGGGTAACACTTATCAAAAAGGTACCATCACGCCCTACTGAAACCTAGAATCCAAACCACAGCAAATATGTTGACTAATGCAATCAGTTTGCTATATGATAAACGGTATCTGATGTCTGTGCTGTTAATATTCAGTTGCTTGAACAGAAACAACTTTGTCCAGACTGTCACCATTATTTATTTGTAGCAAATTCTCCTGCACTATTTCACTCGCCTCCTAGAAAACAAACACATAATGGTTTTCCATTTCCAACAAAATCTTTATGTCTAGATAAGCTGAGGCTGTCTTCTGTTCATCATATAACATGTCTAAGTGACAAATGCTCAGGACTGGGGCATGTCAAAGTAGAAAATCTTCCTTTACCTGCCTTTAATAGTCCCAGAACCTGAACTGAAGAAGGTTTGGTATCTACTTTGAAATGGTAGCACATATTATCCTTAAGCCAGTAATCAATAGAAATAAGCTCCTCACACACCTTGCTAGCCCTCTCAAGATACTTTTTAATGAGGCTGGACAAAGCATTTCACTCGAGAGATGTTTGTGAGTAATAAATTGCAGCAACGTCAGGACAGAACTATTGTGGACTTCATTCTTCACAATTCTTGAGCTAAACAGCTATTAATCACTGCCTTCTGAGTTGTACTGGACAAAGCAAAGACAACTAGAAAGTGCTATTTTCAAATCCTGCCAGGATAAGCAGATGCCAAAAAAGCTGACAGGTCAAGCAGCATTGATATCACCATCTCAGTTCTTTCTATGGTCCTTAGGACACCTACCAAACTCTATGGATGAGATAAAGATTGGTGGAGGCTGAGAGAGTGCAAATTTATTACTTTAGGAAGCAGGAGATCATAACATTTATTAGGTCACTGATTTCACCAAGTAAAGGGTCAGGTGTCATGACAAAGATCACAATGAGAAGTCAGCTACAAATTTCCATTTAACTGGTAAAATGTCAAAACCTCGTCCTTAAGTAAGCAGGTTATTTCTTTAGAGGGGATAGGTTAAAATAAATGCACTATGCATGTAGAAGCAGGAAATTAAGCTAAATGAAAACTTCAAAATCAGTTATATTTAAACAGTGGTTTTAGAGAAGTAGCAAACCGAACACGCTGCTTTTATATCTGCTTTTCGTTAGCTAAATACCTAGGTTGTAGATCTGTAAAATACTCCATGAAAGAAGGCACAAATAAGAGCTTCTATGTCTCTCTGGATGTTATTGTAAATAACACCAGCAGCAAGTAAAGACTGCCTCATAATTATTTTGTTCACTATATTAACAAGGTCATCCATGTTACTGTTTCTTGCCTTGCTTTCATGGTAAAATTGTACTCAGCTATTCACTATTCAACTAAATTAAAGGTGGAAATATTAGATGTAGTCCTGAAATAAGATACCAATCAAATCCTCCACAATGCATTAAGACAGTGCTTTAAATTACCCAAACGCTTAGCAATTATTAGCCAGTAAATCCGTACTTCACCAAGCAATGTATATCTTGTATTTGGATCTTTCTAAAATTCTCGAAATCATTACAGAAACATGCTGATTTTGAAATATGACAATTTTTTTTTTCACTAACAAGCAGTAAATACAGTGCATCGCAAAACAGAATGTTGCCCAATTGCTTCCTACTGGTACAGAATTACAAATGGTTATTTACACTTTCTGTGGGAAACCCAAATTAGCATTAGCAAATATTTTTTCTTGTTAGACTTTTTGGTAGAGCTAAGAGTCAGAATTTTATCCCATTGAGTTTGGGAGAGTAAGTTTGCTTGAACAGTGCAATTCACTGGACCAAATGGAAGTCCAAGCCACCCAGGCCACATGCCACAGGAGAATATATCAGATCTACCTATCTAGCAATAGGCAGATATTGTTTAAAGCCAAACTGTACTTCTTGGAATGTAGGTTCAGATTCTGTATAAAAATACTTATTCTATTAATAGTTGATTGATTTAGGGGTCAATTCTGCCCAGGATTGTCAGAAAATTCTCCCCCATCTCTTAACAGACTTTGATCTACAAAATTCTAGCATGCCTAAGACAATAACACACAAACAAAAGAATGCACACCATTTATCTTAAAATATTTCTTGGTTCACTTCTGTTCATTTACTAGGGAAATTTAAATCTTTCAAATTGCATGCTCCTAAAAATATTTCAAAAACTTATTTCAGAATAGAAAAAAATAATCTGTGTGAGCTCCTTGATAAGTTGCACAACATTCTGATTACTCCTTTTTTAATTTAATTGCTCCTTCTATTTATGCTGCAAACCACCAACAGTGAAAATTATGAATTACATATTTGATTATAAATTTCAGAACTGGCATCTGCTCAGGATGGATATTATTTTTTTGGTTCACATTGAAACATAAAAGCTAACCATTTATTTGTGCATTCAGAATATAAAAAAAAAGGGCACTAAAAAAACTCTGCAACAAAACTAACCCTCCTCCTCCCTTGAATTTTGAAATGATTGCCAAGCAATCAACCCAGATTCTAGCCATAAATCATTCATGTGTGCCATGTTCCTGTCAATACACAGGCAGCAGTTGAAACAGGCACTATGCAAAGAATTTTCCCAGATCAAGAGCATTTTTTTTACCTGAGTTTTCTTGAGAATAAAAGGCAAAATTAATCAGAAATTTTATTTGTCGTATTATGTAAAGCCTTGCACATTAACCTCGGAAATCTGGATTTTTCATGTGTTCTATATTATTGTAGATACAATCCCAGCTACTGAAAACAAAAATCAAAATGTCCATATGTTTCCAGGACAACTCAAATTCTTGAAAAAGACACTACTGTCCTTGCTTACATATGACCTTGCTAACAACAATTACTGCTACATTAATTATTCTACAGGCATCCATTCTTTTCACCATCTCTAACATATATTTAGCTTTTAATGCACTACTATTTGTGATGTCATCAAATGCAAATATCAATTAACAATCTGACTAATACCCCATTGTTCAAGTATGCATCCATGGCCAGCACTAGGACAAAATTGTATGTGGCATATTAATATTTAATAAAAAAGTGGGTATATCACTGAAACAAAATCCACCAAATTAGGATCAAATTGAATCAACTCACCCATTTGTAATATCATGTCACACATTTTAGCTAAGGGATCAGAAAAAGAGTAACACTGCTTAAACATGTACAAGTGAAAAAACCTAACTGCTGCTCTGTCACGCTGATCTGTGCTCCCTGGCACGTGATTTAGTTCCATTAGAGGTGATGCACAGACCAAAGGAACTGATAAGCATCAGAAGCCAGGTCTTACACAGTTACCTACTCACCTGGATCACCAACAGATGTATGACCCTTATTCTGTTTATTCTTAGGTAAAATAGAGAGTTGGTGTTTTTCCAAGCACTCCTACTGGGGAAATAAAAATAAATACAATCACAATAACATTACAAGATTGTTAATAGTCACAAAGTGAGACACAGAAGTCATAAAAGGTGTCATGATATACCATGTTCAATTAAATACTTATGCAGAGGTTTCAAAACATACATTCTGGCTAAGATACTAAAGTGGTTATGTTACATAATTCTGTACACTTAAATAATATTCTAATAAGACTATTTTAAAGCACATCTCTCAGGACTTAATCTGAATAGAAAAAAAACCCTGAGACTGCTGAGTATTTTCTCCCTCATAAGAGTCAAATACAACATATTGTGTAGCTGGGGTGGGAGAGGGGAAGACTGAGGAGGAAAATAATTATGCTGTGCAGCTTGGAAGACTGCTACTTGCTATAGCTAAAGATTTTTTGGTCTCATAAGAAAAGTTGCTGAGCCTTGCACTCATGGATAGATTTATAAGACATCCTGTACTCCAGCACCTTTTCTTCTTGCATAGAATTCTACTATCTGTAGAGTTGAAGAATTGCCCTTCAACCTCCACATGAAATATGCTCATAAACAAGAACAGAATTGCCTGCATTGACGAACCTGTTTCCTTGGTAATTCAGTAGGGCCATATGACATTCCAAAGAGTTAGGAAAGCAAAAGGACTGCAAACATGCGCTGTCTGGGGGATTACTAGAGAAGATGAGGAATGGGCAGCAGAAGAAAGAGGGGTGAACTGGTTAATTAGTGTGTTGCACCCCTAAAAGATCAAGAAACTGTAGGCTATTTCAATGGGTCACACAGGACCC
This sequence comes from Thinocorus orbignyianus, assembly GCA_013400375.1. Lineage (NCBI taxonomy): Eukaryota > Metazoa > Chordata > Aves > Ciconiiformes > Thinocoridae > Thinocorus > Thinocorus orbignyianus. The sequence goes on from VXBW01001798.1 coordinate 122,816, forward strand.
ATAGATGACACCTTAATGATTTTTTTTTTTCCTCTGTCACATGAAAGGAATACAACCTAAACCTGTGGCACGAGAAGCAAAAATCCCACAGCTGGAAATGGGTAAGCTGAGTTTACCTTTTCTCAGGAGAGGATCATATTCTGCAATTTTGATCTTTATTATCATGAATAAAAACATCAGTGCAGTCCTTACGCTTCTGGGGGTCTAAATCCTGAACATCTCCATTCATGTCCAAAATCCCAATGACTTAAGACTGTTCACAAATGTGAGCTAGAACAACCCATCTCAGCCAAAATATGGCATTATAAAGAAGTAATTCTGAGGAGAACTGGTCTTCAAATGGCCAAATTAGCACCTTATGTTGAAAGGCAGAGGCCAATATCACTGAATCCACAGGATCATACACTTCCACTGGACTAATAGCACTACTACTACTAATAGCACTCTAACTCCAAATATCTAACAAACAGATGTAAAAGAGAAGATTCGTAGGAAAAAGACAGGTTGGTTACAGGTTACCTGACTGTGTTGGAACGGGAAGACAAACCCTGCTTTCCCTCATTCTGAACAAGGGCGACCAGGATGACTTTGGAATCTGTCCTGAGGATTTTCTCTCTTTCCTACCCTGAAGTCAACTACCACAATCCCAGAACTACTGTAACCTCTGTGAAGCTAGTTCGGGGAAGGAGCAGAAGAAATGCTTGGGAAAGACTCCTTGGGAGTTAAAGAATTTGTGTGTGTGCATTCTTTACACCCAAGGAACTGCTGCCTCTTGAGGGAAGGCAGCTGCATACTTTATCACCTGGCAATCTTCAGGATCAGTAAGGAGTCAGGTAAGTAGAGCTGGCAGGTACTGGACAGGAAAGCTTATTATATTCAGTTTCCCCATAACAAAGATTACAGATGAGAAAGTTCCAGTACTGAATATTGTCAAGGCAGTCACCTCAGAAGCTCCTTAAAGTTGACCCTCTGCAGCTAGTCAGCTATAGTGCTCTTGTTCTGTGCTTCTTTGAGCTATTCATGTGATTTTCTGTCCTTGGTGATTAGATAAAGTCTTTCTCAGAGTTGGCCTTGTAACAAGTGCTTCTGTATTCACTCCATGCTGTCTTCCTCTCATTAGCTGACAGAATCACTTGCAGATGATATATCTCTGTATTATGCTTTTATGCCAGATGTGCCTAATATTCTTTTGTCTTGTTATATGACAGTTATTTATACTTAAGTATAGTTTTAATTTATGCCTTTTACTCACAAACCCAGCAAAAGCTGCAACCAGTGAGTGGAGTTTCCTTTATCTTCCCTCCACCAAGAAAAGAAAAGAAAAGGGGAAAGGGAAAGGGAATCATGAACCTAGGTAGCTTTACGATTAAGTTATCATAACTTGCTTCATAAGTATAAGTGGTTCTTCACACAAATCCATACTACTCACAGTGTTTCTTTCCTATCTTGCTTGTCTCCACACCTCTGATTCTGTTTTACATTTTCTTACTGATAGATGCTCCAACCAAAATCATTCAGCAACAGAAGCAACTTTTATTTAGCAACAGTTTCCAGGCAAGATTTACCATTCAAATCCACTGCAGAGGCATTTCTTTTACTTAAACAAAGAAATACTAAACCTATTAAGATGCTTAACACAAAATTCAAAATACAGGAACCTCTCTCTATTTTAACAATTGTAGCTCTTTTGCAGAAAATATTTACTAGCAAAAGAAGCAGGAAAATAAATCTGCACCACAGCATGAAAGGAATCATACATTTACAGGCCGGCGTCTGACAACCTGGGAAAAAATACAGCTGTGTGAGGAAGTTGCAGCTCAGACAGGAACATTTTAGCTAAGCCTTGGAAGAAGTGGACTCTTGATGTTAAAAAGTTACCAGAGGAATTTAAACTACTTGAGTGTTTCCCAAACTCCCCATACACTCACAGGGAGAAATGTTCAAATAAAGCAGTATTAAAGGAGGAGGAGGAAACAAGAGCCAAGAACACTGATGAGGAGAGCTAGAAAAGAAAATGATAAATTCAAGACCAAATTGCTTTCAAGAATAACAGACGTTTTTTATGTAGTTATACGGGGCTGGCACATGGGAAGAAGGGTTGTTGTTTTTTTACCCTGTCGGTCAGCTTTAATATTTTTTTGTCTTCTGTTCAAACAAGCTTAAACATCCTGAGCTCTAGGAATGTAATACTAAAGCATATATGACGAAAGGGAGAAATATAATCATTGTGTACAAATACAGTCAAGTGAAACTGACTAAATACCAAGCAAAAGATTTTGTGGTTATTTTTAATAACACTTATGAGAGTGGAATCCTGTCACTGCAATGACTACAGCAGAGCTCACGCAAACGTGAGGATCTCCTTACACCACTGTTTATGATTAAAGAAACACTGAAAGACAAGCCGTCAGGTCTGAGGAGGGCCACTGATGCAGTTGTTTACATTAGTAACTTTGACACAGGTAAAAAAACAAGTGTTCAGGATTACTCATACAGCTAGGCAGTACTGTTAACAGAGACTCATCATCATAAACCAAAGGCCTGATCAGAGGTGCATAGCTCTAATGAACAGATAGAACATTAAGAATTCACAATAGAAATACAAGCCACATTTAGGAGCCACAGACCTTACCAACAGACACTCTCATTTTCAGCTTCTCCTCCATCCAGTCTCACCATGACTCTCATCCCTTGTTCCACAGAGTCTTCTTGATCTTTCTTCAGAAAAAAAGAATTCTGCGTCAGGAGGAACTCCACGATAAAGCTGGATTATAGAAAGGAAAACATGATGAAACTGAGTGCTACAGATTCTCAGATGTACGGACTCAGGGACTGATGTAAATGTCTAACCTAAAATGGGATTTTACTGCCTAAAAACAATTGAGGAAAAGTACCTGAGTTTACTAGCTGACAAAACAGACTTTGTCTCACCCAAGGGAGGAGCTCTAAAAGTGGATATTTACAATCTGAGTAGTCATGGCTGAGTAACTTGTGCTAGTTGACCCTGCTTTGAGCAGAGAGTTTGGCCAGATGATCTCCAGAGATGCCTTTCCACTGCAATGATTCTCCGGTAAGTCAAAGTGGATAGACTTGCAGCCAGCAAATGCAACAAAGAAAAAGTAGTACGGCAGAGGGCAAGGAGAAGAGGTAGAAACAAAGATTTGGTGAGATCAAGTTTAGATCAGAAATTAAAAATTATTTGCCATTGATCTGAATAATGAGACTCAAACAATCTTTTGGGTGAGAAAAACAGAGCAAACCAATATGTATATATGTGTGCATTTATGTATTGAAGTCTCTGTCTCTGGAGACATTCAAGACCTGCTGTCACGGTTTAGCCTCGGCGGCAACAAAAGCGCCATGTGGCAGTCCCTTGGCTCCGCCCCCCAGCGGGGGTGGGGGGAGGATGAGAAAGAAAAGGCAGACTCGTGGGTTGAGATAAAAACTGTTTACCAGAGCAGCAGGTATTGCAGGGAAACAGCAACACAGATGGAGGAGACAAACATGAGACAATACCGACCTCACTGCCCGCCGACCCGACCGCCACCGATGCCGCTGAGAGCACCCTGGCGCCGCCCGCCCATATATACGCCTACGCCGTGACGTCACCACGCCCACTCCCGGCTGTGGCCCCTCCCCTTCCTGGCTAGTTCCCTGCTGCCCCTGGGCCTGGCACACATGGGGTGGAATAGCTGTGCCGGATAGAGACAGGGGAGAATCAACCCCGTCCCTGCTGGAAACCAGGACACCTGCCTGGACATGTTTCCGTGAAACGTGCTCTAGGCAGACTTGCTTTGGCAGGGACTAGGTGATGTCCAGAGGTCCCTTCCAAACCCACATCATCCTGTGATTAAGATGTAGCTTAATGTATACGGAGTCAGACACCCATTCAGACACATATATCCAGGTCAATTGATAACAATATCATTATTGTAGACTAGGAAAACACAGAATGTTAAGGAGTAGACAGTGTTGGACAAGGGAACATGTTTTCAGGTTTACATCACTTCCATTGTGGCAAATATCCCAAAATAAACAAGAAGCAGTCAATCCCATCCTAAAGGCAAATCTTTGGACTGGGACTGTGCCTTGACACACTCAGGACACCAATAAATGCCTTACAGTCCAAGCTTCTAACCACATACCTCCGAAAACATGTATGCTGAAAAGAAATGCAGCTCTAGACTAAGGTCAAAAGTCAGTGTGGTAAAGGAACCCCCACAACCAAACAGAAACAGGTCAGGAAAATAACACAAGCAAAAAAAACCCACTGTACTCCTGGGGAAGCCAAACTGACCTATACCTTGTACGGAGACCAGCAAAGAAAAGAAAAACAAGCAGAAGCCAATAAATACTTAACATTACCTGACTTTTTATATAGCACAAATGATGAGTTAGCATTGCAAAATCCTTGACCATCCCTAGAGCTTTCTACTGGTGTCCACCATCTCAGTATATGCTGGGGGATGGGTGTGAGGCTTGCTGTCTTGATTAGATACTTCTGTACACATTACCATCTGCAGTGCACTAGATGCCATTCAGGACCAATTCTTCCAACTGGATTTCATCCAAAAGGAATGCAGTTCAACATGAACCAAAGCGCGATAGGGTAGGGAAGATCAGAAGATCCACATCAAAAGAGCACTGCTGCTTCATATTGAGATGTTGACAGGGATGCACACAGCAACTGTAAGGCTTTCATTCCCTATAGAAATTATCTGCTTTTGAAGTAGACAATACTTCCAACTTCTAAAGGGGTTTTGCTTTACCAGTGTCTTTAAAACATTTCTATCAAGCAATAGATTTTTAGGAACTAATGTATAGAACAGAAACTGTTATGGACTAGGATGTTTGGAACATACACAAGTAAGAGTTTGAGGTTTCCTGTTCATCTCTAGTTAAGCATTGTATTGGTATGTTGTATTTACTACCACAGTGCCCTATCAGACTCACTACTTACACAAGAGAAAGGAACTCAGAGCTGCAGAAACACCACACTGTAGTGAATTCACTGTGCATATTAATCCATTAACTTTGTGCGGCTGGAGTTGATGTTATTTCTTCAGCATATACAATTACCAAATCTATTATATGGAAAACACATTTAAGAAAACACATACAAATATCTAGATTCTCAATGTTCCCAAACTTGGAGCTCTTATCTGAGATCAGAGTCTTTTTCCAAGTCATTAAAAATGACAGAATTATCCCAATTATCAAGTTATTACAGCAAACTGTTGCTTATTTTTTAGTATTCCTTCTGTCACACTTGCAACAGAAGTACATTGCAAACATCATTTTACAAGCAGATAACTTTTTTAGTTCAGATGAATACAAAAAGTACTTAACATTTAGTTGCATGAAGGACAGATTCTTAGGGTCTCTGAATAATTCAACATGATTACTACAGCATGAGCTAAGAGAGACTTCAGTGGAAATGTTGACAGAGAGCTGGAGACTGAATACAACAGTCATGTTATATCTGTCCCTACACGATTCCGCAGGATTTATATTAAACCTTTTTCAGAATTTTGCTGTCCACAGAGAACATAAAATACAGCTTTCTTTTAATTTCAAATTCTAGGGGTTTTTTTTTCAGTTTAGAGCATGTTGTGTTTGTTGGTTTTGTTCTTTTAAACAGTATAAGGAAAGAAGTTTTCTTTGGCAATGTCTCCAATTATATGCTTTAGAAGAGTTTTTCATGCCACTATTTGAAATTCAGAGCATTGGAACAGGATGTCCAGAGAGGTGGTGGAATCTCTGTCTCTGGAGACATTCAAAACCCGCCTGCACACACTCCTGTGCAAGCTGTACTAGATGGACCTGCTCTGGCAGGGGGGTTGGACTAGATGATTTCCAGAGGTCCCTTCCAATGCCATATCATTCTATGGTAATCTTGCTGATTTAATCACTGATATACTCAAATAGGGAGTTCTATCTCCAGTTATTCTTTAATGAGAAAATCCTACACTATGTGCACTCATCTCAGAGACTGAAAAATTTAGAAGAAGATATTTTGGTATAACAGATAAAAATTATACATCAGTATTAGTTTATACCTTCTACCTTCTATCTGTGGCCAACCCATGAAAAATATCACTACTTTCAATTTGGCTGCATGGTAACATGAAATGGTCCACGGATGCTACTAATCCTAGGGATAACACTGACTGGCAATAAACCATACTGAGCAGGTTTGTTTTCTTTGAGTTTTTGCTAAGGGATTTATGAAGAAGTAGAATAATCAGTATTGAAGATCATGGCTGAATAGGGACATTGGAAAGAAGACCTAAGCAAGTTTTTTGTTTGTGTGGCTATACTGAACAGCACTGATCACTGAAAAGGTGAGACTTCCTTTTGGTGGATGGTAAAAAGTCGAGATTAGTTGTTTCTTTTGCTGTTAAAATACAGTAGGAAACAGCTTTCTGAATCAGTAAGTCTGATTTCAAGCACACTGTTACTTCCTATCAGGGCAAAATGACACCTTTCTTAACTCTTCTGTCTTTTCTTTTCCCCCTTAAACTTTTAAAGAAAGAACAAGTTGATTTCTGTACCTTCTGCCCCCACACCAGAGAATCCAACCACATGTCCAGATATTTGAGATGTGAGTTATCCTTTTTCAGAACCACAGATCATTTAGATGAAAAGGTCTCTGGAGATCATCCAGTCCAATCTTGTTCTCAAAGCAGAGCTAGCTTCAAAGTCACACCAAGTTGCTCAATGCTTCATCCAGTAAAGTTCTCAATATCTCCAGGAATGGAGGGTCAATGGCCTCCCTGGGTATTTGCTGCAGTATTAGATCTCTCTCACACTTAATTTCCCACCCACACCCCATTCTCCTCTTATTTTCCATTGGAATTTCCCTTTTTGCAGCATAGGACTGTTGCCCCTTGCTCTCTCGCAGCGCGCTGCTGAGGGGAGCCTGACATAATCTTATCTCCAATGCCCTTTGAGTACTTAAAGATTAGCAATTACACCCTCTCTGAGCTTTTTCTTCTCCAAGGAGAAGAAATCCAGCATCAGGACCTTGAGAGCACTGGTGGGCTTTACTGACACTTTCCCTTTCTCCAACCCAGTGAGGCCCAAAGACTCCATTTCAGCTCTGCCTGGGGCCATTATTCCCTACCTCAGCAATATTGTTGGGGTCTCCAGCTCTGCATCCTGGAAAAACCTTGGATCCACACTGCAGTCTTGGCTCTAGCCCCATCCTTGGACCTGGCTCCAATTGCTCCTGTTGGGCTCTGGCCCTGGTTCATCTCCTTGCTGTATCTGAGTTGTCAGTGGATCCCATTACCAGCATCCAACTCTGCCTGTCCCTCTCAGACACTGGCATTCATCAGTGAGGCACCATAATTAGAGTTGGGTCACCTCTACTCCCTATATGCCCCCTCCCAGAGCAGTCCCACCCTTACTGCTTCCTAAATCTCTTAGCTTCAGACAAAATCCTCAGTACATACATTCACATGTGTGGACATAACCCTTGAATCAGGTAGGTTGTGTGCCATACTCCAGGGTATGCCTCATTACTAGAGAAAGGTACAATTACTACAACTAGAATTATCTGATGCATGTTATAGGAAAGGTCTCTCACCCACACATATGCTCTTGTCTTCCAGTTTTCATCAAAAAACTAAATTCACATGTTTCCTTCCACCATACTAACATTTCCAGACTAGAAAAAGTACATGAATGGAAAGGTTTACTTCTTCATATGACAGGAAGAGGTAAAATTTGTTTTATGTTACTCCATTGCAAAAATTAGAGAATTTCCACCAAGTTCACACAAGCAGTCACTGATCAGTAACAAGCTATTTTATTGACCTAAGCAAAAACTTCAGAAACACTTCAAGATAAAAAGATGTCATCACAAGAAAATTACTGCAAGATGTGTATTAGACAGCATCAAGTGAAAGTAGAGTCATTATTAGAAGTCAAGTCTTGTAAGTAACATGCTGCGCTCTTAAAGTTAGAGATATTAGAGGCTGTATAGCTTCTGTTCATGTTATATTACAGAGTAACAGAAATGTTTACCTCAAAATTTGTAGGATGAGCTGAAGCACTTGCTAGTGGACCCTAGCAATTTCCCCCTTGAGGCCCAGGGACAGAGCTCAACCCTTATACTCTGAATAAGTGTTTGAGGTCTGTAGAATTCTTTCCTGACCAAGAAAACTGCTATTTTCCAGGCACATGACCATGGTGGGACACTTCCCAGTCAGGACTTCAGGATCATTGTCATGCTCTATACTTCTACACCTTAGTTTCCTGCTGAATAAACAGTTTGTTTGAAACTATTCAGCTTACTATTCTACACTTTACCTTTGATGTGGAATCCACAGAGAACCTCCTTATCTTGAAGTTCTTGGTTGAATGAAACATCTTTCATTGTTTTATTTTTCTTTGCTTATCTACAAATAAAGTTAAATTGTCTTGTGTTCTAGAGCTATGACATCTGAAGAATGCAAGTATATGAAGCAGTACATAATTCAAAAGAGATATACCAAAAGATGAGTAATTACAAAATAATTCTTTATTCTTGCCCTGTGGGCAAACGATGCATAAGGTACAAAATACTTGACAGTCACTGTCTAGGTGTAAAATGCTTCCAAAGTGTAATATGTCAGGAATACTACAGAACTATGTCATCGAGTAAACAAGACCGTACATATCAATATCTTTGTATATAAGGTTAATGATGCACTGGCAAAGGATCTCACTTTGCAAGCAATTATGTAAAGACCTTGGAACATCTGCCCTTTAAAGACAGAATGAAAGTTAAAAAAAGAAGCCATTCCCAAACAGGTACATCCGTACAGGAGTCCTACTGAAGGAATTAAAAGCATTCTGCTGTTTGGAAAAGGATATTCTAGTGTTAATGCTTTGGAACAGCAAACAACTCTATGCATAAAAAAACACAACCAAAAACCAGACAAACAAAAAAAGCAAAAAAAAAAAACCCTTTCATTCTAATACTGACAAATAAACAACAGAAATGAAACTTCAAAAAGTTGGCGCAACAAATACAAAAGATATCTCTAGGCTATATTTTCACTTCCTATGAAACAGGTGAATTGATTAACTTTCTTTGAAAAAAGTATGTTCTACAGTTTCAATGTGAATAGAATTTGTACGGAGCAGTTGGAATGAAAAGATATAACAAAGGTTTTTGATACAGAAATTTGTTTTGCAAATGCTTTGTACTAACAAAAGCCTTCAAAAAGGTTAATTTCTATGAAAAGGTGATAGACATTTATCACAGTTCTTTACTTACAGAAATATATCTGTATTCAGGATTTAAAAAAAAAATAAAAATATCATACTCAAGATAAAAGGGGACTTGACAGCATGCAAGTTTGCAGGAGATCATTTATCATTCAAACCTTCTAAAGAACTGATGGGAGATATATTTCCCCTATTTTTAGTATTCCTCACTATCTCGTATTATATCATAAAACTTGATATTCTGGTAAAATCTTCTTTCTTAATTAAAACTACTGGATAAGTATAATCTAAATTAACAGGTAGTTTTGTGATATCTAAAGCCTATGCTTTCATACTGACCAGACTGTTCACTGAAAGCAGTTCCAGTATTAGTATATAGGCATGCAGTAAAAAATGAAAATAAAATTAAATTTGTAGAGATATCTTACTTTTTTATCTTAAGTTTTTGTAAGGCTGTTTCTTCTTTCTTTTATAACCAACAGCACAAATCATTGGGGCTGGTGTTCTGCTGCCTGAAGTTAATTTTGGGGGTAAGGGTTCTTTGTTTTGTTGTTGTTGTTGTTGTTTGCTTGTTTGTTTTGGTTCGTATCTTAGGGGGAGTGAGGATTGCTTTTTAAAGGAATCAGACGCTTTAGGAAGAAAATCAGAAGAAAAGAGTTTCAATTCTTTTAGGAAGGATAAAATATTCTCTAACTTTAAAACCTCTCGTGTTTCCTTTAAGGCCAAATGCAGGATGAGCAGAAGAATGGAGTGTGCCCCCGATGTTAGAAACACATAATTTTATCTGTTCAATTTTGACAAGTTAAATGGCTTTCAAAACTCTGAGGTCATATGTAGTCAGCAGATAACATGAAAAAAAACCAACTCATTTTCAGAAACCATGCACAGCATTAGACAAGCTCCAGCTCCCCAGGGAAGCTGTAGGCTGACCTTCCTACAACCATCGCTACCCTGCAGTGCAGTGAGTACAAGTGCAAGGAATGAGCAGGATTTTCCCTATTACCTTGACAGATTTGGAAAGAGGGGCAGGAACACAAATACCATCTTATATTCTTGACTAACCTGCCACTTCTGAACCCCTACAAGGCATAGAAAAAGAGGATGTCTTAATTTAATAGAGGGTGGGAGGGATGACGAAGCAGACAGATGAAGAAAAAGAACTGAAGACATGTTGGTGTCAAAGCCAGCTCTGGCTAGCCAAGGAGACAAAGCCTGGCACAGGTGGCTGGGTAAGGAGCCAGCTGGGTGAGACATAGAAGGTGGGATTAATTTCACCTAGCTTTACATATCTATCTATGGATTACTCACCCCTCTTTCCGAAGCAGGTGCTAGCAAGCAATCCTTATTGCTATATTTTAGATGACATCTGTGGGATATCAGTTGCATTCTAGTCATTTACTTCTTTCTTTTGACTACACATAATGTAGTGCACTACAGTGCTGCTTGTTCAGATGAAAATGTTCACGTTGCAAACACCTACATTTAGTTATGTAGCCTTTCTTAGGCCTTCTGATGAGACTGGGCAGAGAGCTAAGACTCAAAAACTAGGATTCTTACTCAGCCATAGAAGATCAAGACTGGGAACTTAGGGCAATAGGAATAGCTTTTTTTTGGAAGAGTCTCTATCATTTAATTTTTTTTTAATTGCCTGGCCTGAAATCAAATTCTTATTTCAGGGTAGTCAAAGTCAGTAAGAGCTACATTGTGAACAAACTCTATGTTATTTAGCGGTAGTATCACTCAAGAAGATATCTTAAGCAGGCACTCAAAGTTAGAAGCACTTTTGATTTACATCTTCCTCTGTTTCAGGCCCTTATCTGTAAGATGAGAACACAATACTTCATCATCTCATGCTTAACGGAGGTGGAGACACCATGTTCATGTTTGTGGCCAGTAAATTTCAAGGGAAATTTCCAAATAGGGTTGGAACAGGCTATGGTAAGTCACTGAACTATTTTTCAGATAGTAGTATGTATCATTAAATAAATGCTCTCCAGTGTGAACAGTGAATAAGAAAAGAATCCAGTGGGGGGAAAAATAATAAATGATCATATTAAAGAGGCTTTTCATAACATGTATGGCAAAATACTTTCTCAACAAATTTTAATCACCTCTCTACCCTCTCCTTTTTTTGAGCCTAAACTATTCATTGAAAATCTAAACAAACTCAGTGTCTACAGAACACTTTTCTAATAAATTCATTATCTAATAGAAAAAAAAATTAATACAATTCCAACAACTCAAGTTATAAGACAGTGTGTCTTCTAAAAGTCCTCCTTAACAGTTCTCTAGACAAGAATGCAGATAAGAGGACTTTATTGGTAGCGAGCTTGACTAAGTAGTAGGATTTCTCCTCTTTCCCAATTGGCTCGGTGTTCCTAGATATGTATTATTGTTGACAAATCCTTTCAAAATGAGAAGTGCATATTCAATAAATTAGGTACTTCAGCCTTTCAATCACACTTGCAATGCCATATATGCTTATTAAGCAGAAGTTTAGACTGTTTTACAAACTTTTGGAGGGCAGGTGCTTGCTGAAGAGATGCCCGTTACAGCATATGAGGAATAAGAGAGATTTCATTGGGCTTGAAGCTTTCTTGTTCAGAAGATGAGTTACTTGAGTACTATTTAAGTTACAAATGAAAACAAGTTGATGATCAAAACTTTAGAGGTTTTTTCCTCCAAATACTTAAAGGAAGTATGCCTAGTATCCTGTAAGTTCTCCTACTCACCTCTTAGCTAAGTGCTAAGTTGTCAGTAAGCATTGAAGAGGGACAGGAATAAAAGTAGATAAAAACATTTATGATCTTTGGATCAGAGTTGCACAGAAGCCACTCTTTCAGAAGAAAAGAGACCTGAACTGGTATCATTGGCAATACACTCCAGGTAACTGGGTCAAGGTACAGTATCTACCCTTTACCTAAAACTATGTTGACTTCTGCTTCAACCTATCTCCAGTTGGTTTCTGTGAACTCTGTAAAAGAAATCACCATGAAATAAATACCTACCACCTTCCTGCTCAATGTTTAACTCCATCTACACTCTCTATAAGAAGTGAAGGTGTTTGATACTCTTAGCTCCTACTCACCACTTATACGGAAACAACTAACTTAAGAGTTTCTTAAATGTCACAGGGGTTACAAAATCATGTAGGTGAAAATAAATCAGTAATTTTTCTTCATATCTGTGGGGTTATCCCTAGTGAAAAGAAGAATAAGTAATAAACCATGAATAGCTATATTTGATTGGTTTTGTACAGAAGAAACAGTATCTCTCTTGAAATGCTGGCACAAACATCAGTCCCAAGAATGCTTCAAATGAACGTTTTCCTGATTCTATGTAATCAAATTCAAGAACTAACCACAGTTTTAAGTGATAAAAGGCCAACATATTTGGATTCTCCAAAAATGCAAAAAAAATATAACTACCTAAACCTATTTTCCAGGTGGCTTTCTCCTGAAGGCTCAAATAACTCACACACCATATAATGCCTAAGTTGTACTATACAAAAAAATGTCAATTGCTTCCATAAAAATATAATTTCCCCCCTTACTAATTAAAACAGGTCTCTACCAAGTAAGCTACATTCTGTATTAAGCAATTATTCCACACATTGTAGATGCACTTCTTCCTAAGTCTATGAAGGTTAGAAAACTATTGTATAGTCAAATTGACCTCATAGAACTAAATGCACTGTTCTCAGAGACCTGAAGTTCAGCCAGATTATGCAATGTGTGCTGAAATTATTGAATAGCATAACCAAGGAACTCAACCTTGGATTATTTCTTTAATTTATGGGCTGTAATTAGGACATGAACCAACTGCACATTTCTGTGTAACTTGACAAATTTCCCATACTCTTGAGGATCATGGAAGAACCTTGTTATAAAGATCACAAAGAACAAAATCTACTGCATGTACTTAAAGGCAGGTTTTCCTTCTGCCCCATGCCAACATATTTCTTTTCCTTAACATTCACCAAATTGCGTTTGCTTCTATGAATGTAATTTCTAGAGTTCCCATGTCTATGACAAAAACCTTCATTGGAGTTTCTAAAACCTCTAGCCTACAATCTTTGATCTGTGCTGCTGTAAGGATATCTTCATTCATTTTATCTGCCACATCTACTTTCTTTTTTTCCTTTCATTTACTGCTCATAAAATTTGACAAGCAGCTGAGAGTTTCAAGGAAAGAAGACTTTTTTATGCACTGACATAAATCAGGATGATGGACTGAAAGTGTAATATATACAGTAATTTCAGTTTTGCTAATATTGAAATATGTATGCATACAGTTGACATTACCATGTGTAAAGACTGTTAATCAATCTCTACAAAGGCCTCCACTGTTTACTTCTTGTTGTAGATACAAACAGCAAAAGTTCTGGTGCACATTCAATTTAGCTTTTATTTAGTTAAGCAAGACAGGCTAGAAAGCCCATCTTCATAAGCACGGCTGCACATTGTGTCTTGGTGCCGATACGCTAGGTTGGTGGCAGGTAAGTGCTGTACCAGGCTGTGATGTACAAGGAAATACCCTTTTTTACAAACCTGGACTGAGCCCTATAATGCTGAATGGTTAACAGAAGGGGGCGGGGAAGAGGAGGAGAAACTTGTTGACATGATTCAGTTAAAATAATGCTCTAAAGGAATGCTTAAAGCTCTGTAGATGATCAGTTTGGAGTGAATTGCAGCAATTTAAAAACACAATTCTTTTTAAACAGCCCACTGCTAACCTGTGCCAGGGGATTACAAAACAACTCCACATCACTTCATTCAGGACTGGATGAGTTCACCCAAATCAATGTGAGCTGAACTACCCCACTGACCTTGAGCTGCCACAGACTCGTGTGCCCTGCAGCCCCCCAGTGCGGCTCAGCAGAGGTTGGGATTCATACCAGGTCGTGGACTTCTGCAATGGCCACACTAAATTTGCAAGAAAGCATTTATCTGTCCCATTAGGATCAAATGGACCTGACATTTCATTTCCCCAGGAACTGAAGTAGGCCTAAAACTTAATGGAAGGAAGAACGATAATCTGTGCTCTATGTTTCCCTACATTCTTTACCCCCTAGTCCTTTTTCCCCCCTCTATTTATTCATACCAAACCAACAATTTAATTTAGGGTCATCTGGTGGCCTTCTAATTATCAAGTAAAGGAATGGGATAGTTGAAGATGTCCTTCAAGTGACTAGTAATGAGCTAATATCTGGACAAGTAATATACTGTAAAAGGGCTTCATCCCATGACGAGCTACTTACTGTTAACAAAGATGTCAGTTGTTCCAGACAAATTCTTCCAAAAGATGAACAGGATTTGGCTTAATATTAAATTATCATGTTCCATTTCAATCATGAAAATGAAAGACTTCTGAAAACAAGAATATTCAAGAACATTGACTATGCAGATGATTTTTTCTGTTTTATCTCACCCTTTTCTTCTCAATGTTTCTGGCAAAGTTATTAACACACTTACCAGACAGATTCTTTTTTTGGTACTTCAGATAGCAAAGCTATATATGACCAGTAGTCCAGCCCAATTTGTTATCCCTTATTTAGTTTCATAAAATACAGCTTGTGCATCATTTTCTAATACTGTGGTTTATTTATGCAAAAATGCCTCATTGAGATTCAAAAAAAGTAGGTTAACAGAGCTGCAAGCACACATTGACATTGAAAAGGCTGTAATTTTGTCTCAGTCTTCCTTCCAATTAAATAATATTGGCAAAAACCGAAGGTACAGACCCACAGATCTCTAAAAGCTAGATCCTGCTTGCTTCAGTCTCCAGTGGGTAATACTTAATGGAGTTCATAGGATTATTTAACCAAGAACAGTGGACATTAGTCAGCTCTAAGGCATATAAACAAGACATGTCACTGCCTCAGGTTTTAGTCACATTACTGGCAACCACAGTACATTTATTGCATCGATAGATGATGCAGCAGATGTCATAATTTTTTTGCTTAAAGCATTTGAGTCCCATTATAAAATACAGAAGACTTCAGTCATAACTTATAAAATGCAACAAAAACAATTAAAAATTTCCTGAGAAATTTCAACCAAATGGTAACAAAAGTACAAATTTGCATCCTAAATTAATAGTCTGTCATGCTTTATTCTTTTTGTTTTTTTCAAAACCAATTTCAGTTTTGCAAAAAAAGCAAAATTCTTGCAGTGCAAATTTCAATTCAGAAAAGGACTTTCAAGTTAGTTAAGATGAGGTTTATCTTACTGATTTTTTTTTTAAACTCTAACAGTAAATACAAATACTTCCTATTTCCATGCCAATATCATACTTGCTTTCAGCGACGAGTGTGTGTGCACACATGCAAGCATGAAATCTGATCAAACGAAATTTGAACAGATAAAAATAAAACAAATCCTTTCCCCTTGCAGTACTTGGTAACACTTAAATACTAGATTACTAACACCAAAGTTTTCTGATGAACAGAGTAATCATATTAGCCAAGAGTAATCATATTAGTCAACTGTTATAATAAAGGGATTGTTTGTTAATGGGGCAACCCTGTAGTGCACTTAATACCACATGGTCAGCAAGAATTTTGAAAATAAATCAAGGAAAATCTTTAATTATTCACTCAGTCTATTTGAAATATAAGGCAATAAAGGTATTACAGAAGGAAGACAATACCCTAAAAAACACTCCCCTCCAATTTACCTTTTTTTTTTCATTCTAATCAATTAGAATTATTAGTAATTCCTAAATTTTGTGAGGATGGACATCAGAGATTTTCCTTAATTTATCCGTGATTAACTCCTACTTAGAGATTATTACTGAAGTTGACATCTACAAAGTTCACTGCATCTAAGGAAAATAAATTTTTCCCCACTCCTGCATCCTCTATCACTCCATTCCTACCTTCTGTCCCTGAATCTTCTTGAAACCAGCTTGGTAAAAAAACCAGTGTTTCACTTCAAACTGTTAGTTAAAGCTTGAAATAGCATTTCCTAAGTTGAGGGGACATGTAACTGCCTGGGCCAAGAACTGTTGATGGAGAATATGGAAGTAACACAGTGATCACAAACAAGGGAAATGAATGCAAAGGATACACAGGTCCTGAAGTATATTGTGAAATATCAGCCTTGATGCGTAACCCACAACCTAAAGAAGAGCATACAAAGTAAAATAGTATAAAAAGGGATTGACTTGAAGAACCTGGTGTGGAGAACCCTACCAGAAAATATAATCACCAGGTAACTCCCAAAACAAGTGTCTGACATTTATTTAAAAACAGGTATTTCTCTGCTTAAAATCCAAATACAGCAAGAATTTTTACACACACATACACAAGATGACTGGGAACCTGTTGTCAGTGCACCCCACGGAGACTTCGCAGCAAAAAGGAGTGGACCATCAGGATTAATATAGATGAAACCACAAAAGTGATTTTATGAACAGCCTGTCATTAGCAAAAATTCAGTATGGCAACTGGTAGTCAATTAAGGTCTAGGATGTACTCAAGTGCTTTAGGATCAACAAAGCATAAACTGAGTACATTCTAGATAGGTTTAGGATGCATCTACATCTGAAGATAGACTTAGTCAGACAGTTTCATTTGTTTTCTCATGTGTAAAAAGTGACCTTCCTAGTCACTTTTTCCTTTGCTGAAGGAAGCTGATTTTCCATCACAGATACTTAATTATTTAGCTACTAAAAAGAAAATACTTAATAAAAATTGCCAGTCTCAATAAAAGAAACCTTGTACTACTGGACCATTCATCACCTTCAAGTTTTTACATACTGTAGCCATTTATACAAAAAGGTGACCTCTTTGCTTAATGGTTTATTGGCTCTTACAATCAAGAAGTTTTTCATTCAGTAATGACTTTTTAGCTGTCTCTTCAGTAGTTACAGCTACTACTTTCCTCGGCCACTAAGAAATGTTAAAATAATACAGCTTTGACAATTATTTTTTGAAGAGGCTTATATTGAAAGGCTAGCTAGCCAGAACTATTGTCAATGTCTGAGTGAATGGTGGGTTCTTCAGCATTTCATTTAACCTTAGACAAAAGTCACTTGCTCTTTAAACAATTTCTCAGTCTTCTCTCTCCTACAGATAGAAAATTAAAGTCTGGACTCCCTAAACACACTTTGTGCAGTAATCAATACACTGCCATACACCTATTTTTTGGTATTGGTTTTAAAAAATACCTGTGTTTTCTAAAGAATCTTAGCCTGCAGCAACACATTGCTAGCCTCTTCACTTTAAACAGAGGCTCAGTTGAATGCAGAAGGAAAAATATCTTAAGTTTTCAAACTGTTCTTGCAGCTCTGCTCCCTTTGGGGATGGGAGAATGTGGATGACACAAGGCGGTAGGGGGCAGATTAAGAAGATTAGTTTTTGAACACTATATATTTTGGTTAAAGAAACTAATTATTGACTTTGTCCCATTTTTGTTTTCCCTAGTCATCTACTACAACTGGGATGCTGCACTCAGGAAGAAATAACTTCACCTCCCCTGTATCATACAGAAAAGACAGTGACCTCTGGAGTTCATAAGCCAATGCTTTCTTTACAAATGGGACTGTGAACACCTATCAACACCTGATAAGATAAACTTGTCATCATTTGCTACAGTTCTATTTGCAAGCTGTCGGATTTACTTTGTACAGTCCTTTTCACTACAAAGTACATTTGAGATTAGTTCTAAGGTTTAACTTTCTAACAAGACATAGATGTTGTATCAGTTCTTCCGATAAAGCAACTTCATAATTTCTTAATAGCTATTCCCTCCTCCCTTTTTATACACTTATCAACTCCCTTGGGTATTTGTAGACACTTTAAATTTCATTTTACCATGGAAATGCAATTGTTTCAGATCTCATTGTCAAAACTCCAGGTATTTTTCCCTTGCATTATCCTACTGCACATATTTGAAAATGTTTGTGCACATCTAGGATCTTCTCAAGAGAAAATACGTGTATTTGTACTTGCCAAAACTGTTTGGCTAGGATAGAGTTAACTTTCTTCATAGTAGTTAGCATAGTTATGTTTTGGATTTGTGCTGAAAACAGAATTGATAATACTGAGATGTTTTTGGTACTGCTGAGCAGTGCTTACATAGTGTCAAGGTCTTTTCTGCACCTCATACCACCCTGCTAGCAAATAGACTGGGAGAACACAAGAAGCTGGGAGAAGACACAACCTGGATAGCTGACCCCAATTGACCATATGTCCATACCACATGACATCATGCTCAGCATATAAAGTTGGAAGGAGGAGGAAGGGGTGGGGGGACACTTGCATTTATAGCATTTTGTCTTCCCAGGTAACCATTACACATGGTGGAGCCCTGCTTTCCTGGAGATGGCTGAATACCTGCCTGCCCATGCAAAGTAGTGAATGAATTCCTTGTTTTGCTTTGCTTGCATGTGTAGTTTTTGCTTTACTTATTAAGCTGTCCTTATCACAGCTCACAAGTTTTCTTACTTTTACTCTTCGGACTCTCTTCCCCATCCCTCTGTGGCAGAGCGAGCGAGTGGCTGTGTGGTATTTAGTTACCAGCTAGGGTTAAACCATGACAGCACTATACAAAAGAAATGTCCCATTTACAATCTAGAGCATTTGCAGTATGCAAAAGGTTTACAATTGGTCCACGAGAAAATAAAACCCACAAGATGAGCATAAGATATTCTGAAGACTACACTAACAAGCGTGGAAACACATAAATTTGTATGTAGAATTGTTTTCAGTATTCATAATGAATATTTTGCCTTATTTTCTTGTCTTGGATCAATTGCAAATCTCAAGCCTTACTCCTCCTGGTTTAAACACACACATACAGACGTAAGAGTGGTTACAGATATTTTATCCTGATTTCTGATCCGCTGTTCACATTTGACAATAAAAGAAAGATTTTCCACTCCAGCTTCTAGCTTGGTCCTCTTCCCAGAACTACCTGTCCTTACTATCTTACTTACTGAGGTCCCAGTAAGCTCCCAGTGAGGTCCAGACTCTCTGGAGATGTAGATAAAATCCGGTGGCAGCAGCAGGGAGAAAAGTTACAGTAGGTGATCATTGTCTTCCAAGACATTAAAAAGTATGCAAGCTACTCTTCAGACTGCTACCTACTCAATCCAATCTCCAACCTTTTCTGGTGATCCCTCAAAATCAATTATCTGCAAAAATTGTCACATTAATGATAATATCTGCAGGGAATATAATAGCTTAAACGTAGAGAAATCCTCTCCCAGAACTGAAAATTTTCATCTAACTTTCTTGATTAATTTTTCAAATAATTTAATAGCAAAAGAAAAGTTTCCTCATGCATAAAAAAAAAAGAAACCAACAAAAAAAAAAACCCAAAACAGAAAAAAAATCTTCATCTTTAAAACTTTCCTTCATACATTACTTTTTTTGGCTCATATCAGAGGTTGGAGGAATGATAAGGAGTATCAAGAAATACCAATCTCTTCACATAACTGATTTGATATTTAAATGAAATGGAAAAAAGTTACTTTTTTTTTTCCCCCAGGTTGTTAGGAATACATGGGGAATTTAAATTGAATCATAAATACATGAGCTATTTCAGAGACTTGAAGCTCACTCAATTTCTTGCCTTTTGAACGAGCTGATGTACCATACTATAGAGTATCAAGTAATAGAACTAGATTGTCAGCAAAGAGAAATTAAACTTCTTAAAGACTTCTTTTTCTAGGGAATAAAAAAACTGCTTAAAATTTGAATAAATCATTCTGGTTTATTTCAAAAAGTTGAAAATTTTTTGCTGTTTTTAACTAGCATTTTGGCAAAAGACAAACGGAAATAAAATCAGTTCCTGAGCCAGCAGAGCTGCTGAGAGCACTCTGCCCTCAGCGGTGTTGTCAGGCAGGACACTGGCTGCAGCTATTCACCTTCAGTGCAGAACCTGCTTTGCAGCACTACACATCGGCTGTATCAGTAGTGGTTAAGCTACTGCAGTCAATCTGAGGCAAATGTATTCCTGATCATAACCACAAGTTTACTTTTCCTTTGTGCTGTGTTTTCTTGTTGAAGATGTTTACTGAGTACGATGTAATATACTGAACAGAAACCCAACACGTCTCTGATTTCAGATACTTAAGCCTCTGCACATGGTGGGCAGACTTTTAAAAGCAAGTATCTGGTCTGCGTGTAGTAGTGTGCAGTTCTTTCCTCCGATTCACTACTATCAACCACTAGGTGGTAGTGTTCACTCTGCGGACCTTCCAAAGACATCATAAACCCTAGCTGACATTCAAGTAAATTCTCTCCTTGCTTACCCTGGTGCAATCAAGTAGTAAAACAGAACTGAATTTAAATAAAATTGTTGATCTGAAAGGAAATAAGTTATTTTTAACTGTGCTCAGTTTTATGCTAAGCGCAGAGAAGCATGTCACACCATCCCATATGAATATGCTGCTGTTTGCTCCTTGGACATGTAAACTATTCCAAAGAACTCGACCTACCCAGAAATCAGTTTTCTACAGTGGAAGTTTAACAGGGCAGATGCACGCTGTATTAATACCACAAAAGTTGATATAAGAGTGTTTTCCTTTGTTTCTATGATACTGGAGCTAAGAGATAATCAAAGAATGAATGCACCTTTTATACTCCCGGTAAATTCAGAGTTTATGATTTGCTCATAAAACATTACATTTAAGTTACAATGAAAAGCATACAGAAGAGTTTATACCAATTATGTGCTGAATTTAATGGAGACAGAATATCCCTCTATGCATCTAAATTCTTCTGTCCACTGAAGAATTTATGAGCGTGACAGAAAAGGAAGAAAAATGTATTTAAGCACAAAACTCGCATGCTCCAAGAATTTCACAGAATGAAAATGAACATGGAAATATTCTGAGCACAAGGCTGAGAAATTAAAGCTCAGTTTCTACTCCCAGCTATTTAATCAGAGTATTTTCCTGGTATTACCATTTCCCTTGTTCTTGCGCCTGTTTTATGAAGTAGGAAAAAGGAGGTAACTGCCACAGTTGTTTGTAATATTCAGGGTTTTTTTATTTTAGGGAAGTTCAGAAAAGGAGAACAAGGTAAGATAAATCTATGATTCCGGTTCTGCAGGGGAAGAAATTTAAATGAAGATATTTGTTACATAGATTAAGAGAGAAAAGAGAAAGTTAAAGGACCTAGTTAAGCTATTTTAGAGAGCTCCCATAAAAAGCGCAGCTGCCCTAGGGTTAGATGTATGTCTGACTGAGAGCAGAGATGTGAAGCTGAATCTCATCACATTGCAGAATGTTCTTCCTACAAAGCGAGTAAGACAGTCTCCCTTGCTCTCTCTGTTCAAGTAACTGAATACTTACAGGTCCAACAGAAAAAGCTTCAAATACCATGGGTAGAAAACAGGCCAAATCTAGGCCAACCACACTTGCTCAGGAGATGAAAACTTAAAATTACTACTGTGAAAATAAGTAACAAAAGAAAAGCTTTTATGTTCAGTCTGGTTGCTTCCTGGCAACTAGTTAGACCCTTGAGGAAACGTTTACTACATCATGGATAGATGCTGCCTGCACTGGGGTCTGACGTGGGAGAGAGCTACGTACAAAGGCTTGCCGCACTGAAAAACAAACCCCTATACCGGCTACAATAATTCTCTGTTGTAAAACAAAAGCAAACCCTAATCATGGTCAAGAAAGCAGAAGGAAAGCAGCTGCTTGAATTGCAAACTTCACTCTTAGTTGCAAGTCTCTTGGATAGATTTGCACACATCACCGCAATGACCTTGGAAAAATTTGAGAGCATTTAGAAAACAGAAAGAAAGGAGAGCACTTCTTATGTAGATCACTCATCAGACAAGACAGCAACTGACAGCAGGGGAAAATTGCAACAAACAGCATAACTTTTGTGTTTTATTTCCCTACCAAAGCAATCTTTTGTGAGAGTGGATAACAAGATATTTGAATTGCAGATAAACAGAACTTCAGGTCTTGGATCATTTCCACTTTGGATAAACCATAGCTCTAAAGGTAAAACTGGAGAATGGTATAAAGCAAGGAAAGCAAATGGATCTGTACCTATTTATACCAGGTCATAATTTGGTCTATTTGGTTTTGTGTTTGATTTCTTTTTCTTACATTTTCTCTATGTCTCATTTAATGACAACACAACAGACAACTCTAATTAATTACATTTGTTAGATTTGTACATTCTGCCACTATACCCAAGGTTACCATTGAAGGGTTCCTAGTTCCCAATAAGAGCTGTCTCCTGAATTGTCCTTGACTGTATTTCTCACTGAACCATCTGGAAACCTCATGCTAATATTTCCATGTGACATTGAATAAGACCTTACGCCAAGGAAAAAACTTATTTATTTTCTTCCATACGTCTCCATTCAATTTTCCTTAAATAGCTGGAGAATGGTAGAAAAATCTGGTCAATGTCCAGTGAAATGGACTACCAGCTGAGCCATGGTCTGAAACTGTACTTCACTATCATAAACAGGAATTATTTATATAATTATTCATAGAATACATTCTCATATATTTATAGGTTTTGTTGTGGATACTCCAGGAGTCCCTTCATAGAAGCAGCCTCCTAGCTAACAACATTACATCTGGATGTTCTTGCAAAATTGTCTCAGGCACCTTAAGCTAATAGAGCTGTGGCTTCACAGTGCGTCTGCTCTCATGTTAAGGCTTTCATTGCTCGAGAATTCTTAGGAAAGAGATAAAGAGAGATTTTCCTCCCCTATCTTTATGTACTTAAGTATAAAGATTGAGTCTGAACAGGCCACTTCAGACTCTTTTACAGCCAAGGGAGAGATACAGATGTTTTCAAGACATGTTTCACCTTAGCTGTTTTTGCTGCTTATTTTAGGAAGTGAACTTCTTGCTAGCACTACCCACCTCCCTCCTCCAGCAATAAGAGGAGCCTACACTGTGAAGGTACACATAAGGTCAGAGGAACACTATGCCAAATAATTACATTTAACGTTTATCTGTATCATTATACCAACTAAATGGAAAATATGGGTAAAAGCAGGAAGTGCCCCAGACCTTGACATTACAGAGAAATTATAGGCAAGTAATAAAATCTGGCAAAAGTTAATCAAGAAGCATTAATACGATAACTATAGAACGATTTCTTCTGTGCTGCAAAACACGCAACAAAAAGGACCATATAGTCAGAAGCCCACACTTAATGCAGGAACCAGATTCCAGCTCTTCAACAGCAGCCATTGGCAACTGTATGGTTTTTTTTGTTTGTTTTTTTTTTCCTGTGTCACATCTCCACATGACTTAGCTTTATTTGGTTTTCTGAGCCAGGCTTTCTTACTTACATCTTTCTTACTCTCTCTTTAAACACACTGTGACATACTCACAAAATCAAGTAAAGTATTAACTAAGAAACATCAAAACCTGAAGTTATATCTTAAGTCATATTGAACTGGAACAAAATGGACAACTTTTTACAGGAAATCTATGTTTTCTGAATTATGTTTTCAGCACTACTAGGCTTTCAACACTACTTCCCACAATATTCTTGTATGTAAGTTGGAACATTAAGGTCTGAATGGGTAGACAACTAAAAGGATTAAAACCCACCAAACTACCAGCTGAATGTCCAGGTCCAAAAGGTAGTGGTTAGCGGATTGTGCTCTACCTGGGTGTGCCTGTGGTAACTGAACTATTTTGGGAGTCTGTACTGTGCCCTGTCCTGTTTAACATTTATCAGGTACCTGGAAGATGCAACAGCATGCACTCTCATCAAATTTACAGATGACACTTCAGGAACCAGTCAATAGATTTGAGGGCAGGGTTACCATGCACAGAGACATAGACTGGCTGGAAAAAAGGACCAGCATGAAACTTATGAAATTAGGCAAGAACAAATAAAATCCCTGGAAATAAGGACTCCCTTCCTGGGCACTGCCAGGCTGGAAGCAGTTCTGAGAAAGACCTAGACATGAGTCAGCAGCATGCTCTGGCAGCAAAGATGGTCAACAACATCCTCAGCTGTATTAACAGGAATACAGATGGCAGACTGAGTGAAAGGATGGTCCCTTCTATACTCAGTACTTGTCTGTATTCCTGCAAGTGTTAGAAGAGGTGTGCACTTACTCCAGAAGGCAGAATCAAATATCTTAAGAATAAAAAAAAAAAATAAAAGAAAAATAAAGTATTTGTGTGTAAAATCTTAAATAACGTGTGCTAAGCAACTGGTAGTAGCTTCTGATTCTTCTTCTTGAAATCAAAAGGAACTCTCCCATGAGAAGACTCAACCTGTAGCTTGAACAAAACAGATAACAATATTTCTGCTCAGGGGAGAGAGGGTACGGACAGATGACATAACACATTTCCGTATAAGTTTTTATGATTATTTTTTTCCTCCCAAGAGCATTTGAACTCATTAATAGAGCATTTTGGGCTCAAAAGTAACAATTTCTTCCAAAAACCCTGAAGGCTTATTTTATGATCTCTAGTTTTTAAGCAAATAAATCTGAGTAACTACTAACTTGATTTAGAAGCCATGCTAGTCTCACAGACAGTAACTACTTTACATGTAGGCCTTTTTTTATTTTTAGCTGTCACATCTGTGAAATACAATCACCATAGTTATCACAGGAAGATTGATGTTTTTAACCCAAATTCAGTATCTAAACCTCTTAAGAACCAAAGCTTTGAGCAACCTGTAGTTCTTGCAGAGTGCGTTGTTTTTATGTGGTATCTCCCTTTACTTCAGACCAAGACAACATAAAACTTAAGATGAACCTGAGTATAACACTCACTTTTTTTACTGTACTGGGATGCACGTATTTCTGCCTTGGACTAGATCTACAAGAAGAATCACCATGTAACACTAAAGGTACAAGAGAGTAGTCTACAAGGTGTTCTGATAGATTTTTCTTTCTGAAGCTCCAATACAAAAGCACTAGTAATGTTCTGTTGGTGCCTTATTTAAGTAAAGTTCAATTTAAATGTTTGCATCCATCAGGGACAATAAAAATAGCTAGAAGCATCAAAACTAAAGAGAGGTCATCAATAAAACTATTTTATCATGGGAATATTTTCTTACAAAACAAACAAATAAAACCAATTTACAAGCATAATTTCTAGGATGATAGCATTTCTTGTTCAAAAATACTGGACAAACAATGAAAACAATAAGGGAACAATAATATATTTGAACATTAAGTAGCATATCCCTAAGGCAATTATCTATATTGTTAAACTGTTAAAGTGGTAGGAGAGATCCAAAGAGTTAAAGTGATGACAAACATTTGACAAATACTTCAGTAATTGCTTGCTGGACAGAGATTTAAGAACATTGAAGAATTTTTAGTGCTTTATTAATATAAGATAAAAGATTTGAAGGCATATGTTGTTAAGTATCTATTTAAAAATGTTAGCTTTATCTATAAGGGAATTCTGATAATGATTTAAGCAGGATGAAAATGGGTTCCTGTAAAACCTATATGGTTTGGCATAAAGATTTCTGATGCAAACAAATATGAGCTTTCACTTATTAAGCAAGGAGATGAAGCCCTCTGACTAGAACGTGGATCATAAGGTTAGGCTGTTATGACATAAGATTTTCATGAAACATCAGTAAAGTTGCTACAACAAATAGGGGTTTTGACAGAAGATTTGAGGGACTTGTGATCCTAGCAATTTTGCTGTTATGATCGGTGAACTATTTAGTTTAATAATAGAAAGTTACCTCAATACATACACAGAAAATTTGGATTTACTGTAGTAAAGTCATCTTATTCTACCAAAGCAATACATAGTAGTAGTTTTTTTAAAATACCTCATTTGTATTTCTAAACATAGATCTAACTTTCAATAATAAAAAATACTACCTGTACACATTCTGATTTCTGCCTGCAACTTTATCAATTTCAGTGTGACAGAGCAGAACTAACCTTGAGTGAAAATTTTTTAAAAATATTAATGAAATATACCAAACAAAGCAACAGACACATGATGTTTTATTTCTAAAATCAGCCCTAGCAAGGAAATTTTTTTCCAAGATGACCAGTCTGTCTGATGCTGAGAAATACATAACTTCACTGCTGGGAATTCTTCAGCCTGAAAATGCAGAAGTGATTTTTAGTCTCAGTAACACAGTTCATCCGGCTATTCTAAGGAGTACTATAGAGTACAATAGCTACTACATTTGACTAAATCAGTGTAAATACTGAAGTAATGGATACTCTACCTAATAGAAAAAAATACAATCCAAAGATTTGATCTAGTATCTAAATGAAGATATCTCACAAAATAATCAGCTACATAGACTTCTGGAGTTTATCCAGCACTGTAGTTTTTCAGAGAGAGATTGAAAAAATCTTTCTTTTTAAAAATATTTCCTTAATGATTATTAATTGCTTATAATTGACTACCGTATTCAGATCCCATTTGATCAATACTTTTATTTTTTATTAACCTGGTTTACCTCCCTAGATGAGACAGTGCTGTTAGCCATTTTCTCCTCTACCCATTATAGTGAATCATATCTTTATTTATTGGATTCATCTGTGAGTGTTTTGAAACAAATGCCAAACCTGATGGACAAACAAAAGTTTAGATTTAAGTCATGTCCTTACTGTGGCCATGCATACATGTCGAAGCATAAGATATTCTCCAGAGGGAGATATTAAACTAAGAACAATGCAATGCCAGAATTTTTCAGCTTCTGGATCTTAGGTCTAGGTACAGCTTCAGAAGTCTCAGTCAGGGTCATTGTGAGGAGTCTGCATGGAGCCTCACATATGTTCAAACTCTTTGAGCAGGCTACAGGCTTTTTAAAAATAAAATTCTGCTTTAGAGGAATCTCAAGAGGAATCCCTGATATCTACAATTCCTTCATTTATTTTATTTTTTAAAGAATTTATCAGCAAATTATAGAAAAATTTCCAACATTCTAAAAGGTGGAATCTTCTAATTGAAGATATAATCACAATAAACAGTAGTTTTGCAGAGAGATACAAGTTTTCTCCACTCAGTATTACTTTCAATGCTATTCATCTCCTTTTCTCCCTTTCCCCACATTAGGCTTCCCTGTGTTTTCATCAGCATAGCTCTACCTTTACATCACTTTTCAGGCCTCTAACTCCCAACATTTCCCCCTCAGCAAATAATCTTGCTATATCAGTGAAGCCCATCTCATCTATTTCTTGCCTTTCCCCTATAGTGACCCTGACACCTTCGGGCCAGGCTGCGGAGTGATCAGGGTGATGCAGTGCCCAGCCTCTTCAACTAGTCCCATGGCATAGCCCCCAGCAAGAAGAAATAAACTGGGGACAGTGATCAGGTTGGTTACAGCCTCCTAGACCCTGGCAGGACCCTTGAGCTAAAGGCAGAAAGCCCCTGACAAAGCTTCTCACAGGTTTCAAACACAGCTCTTTTTCACATTAAAAAAATAATAATAATCACAAAAACATAGAAATTGGAGCTGGAAAAGATACATAATATACATCAACATTCAACATACTAACATATTTTCTTTCCCCCTACAGTAGTTATAAGAAGCTTGTTTGATGAAACTTCAGAGTTTTTCACTTAAGTTTGTGAGGGCATGAAATGCATTATGTATAGTTCATTACCTCCAATAGAGCTAAGAGGTGACACTAAACTAAAATTAAAATTCAAAGTCATTGCTGTTGTGTGGTATATGTAGAATTAGCTGAATAAATATCAACAAATTATAAGACAAAAAAAAAAAAATCACTGGTCATTGTCAGCCCTACTGTAATTGATGCTGTTTTCAGAATGGACCTTACTGAAACACCAGGCTAATCGAATGACCGAGATGGTTACATAGTTAATTATTTTTAACCATGGCTATCTATTTTTTTACTGCATCAAAAGCTGCTTTAAAAATAACATTGAGACCATCAAAACAGCAACACTAAGACATTTCAAACTGTAACATGTTTGGCTCTTCATGCCACCATGTGTAGAGAGGGGCAACCCCTTCAACAATTACAAAACATTGAAAAGTTAGCAATTTTTTTCATCTGAAAAACCCAAAACTTTTCATTCAGAGTTGTTATCCCCTCCTAAGGCTCTAGTTCTGCTTCGTGTGTTATCTAAGTTCAAATACATCTGACCATTTCCTACGTTCCTCTTAATTATAACCCACGTTATCTGTCACCTCAGTCTGCTCCTTTTCCCAGCCCAAAAAAAGTTTGTATTTCTGCCCCTATGACATTAGAAGCTTCCCAGTGTCAATCACTCACAGGTGTGCATCACTAGGTAGTGTTTTGTCATAAGGAGAAACCTGTTCAAATGGTTTTGTAGATTTTATAAGTTGTGTGCTTCTGTATCTGTGATAAATCAAACAGAAAATCAAATGGATTATATCAAAAAGTGCTCAAATGCTGGTTAATGACCCCAGGGCAGAAAGACCAATGGTGCCAGTGCTGAAGATGTGCGCTGTTCGATGCGGGGTTGCAATCTAATCTGCATTTAAGAAGGAACAAACACAGTACTGTTGTCCACATGCTCAGCTTTGTTCTTTACAGATGATGTAAAAATCTGCTGTTTAAGTAATAACTACCAGGACACAAGTACATTGAAGGAAAAAAAAAAAAAGTAGTATCAGTTCGAGAATGTATTTCTGTTTACAAGGACGACAGTGTCCGTCTCGGGTTTGTGAATAATGTAGCAGCATGCAGATGATGGAGTGGTATTTTTAAACCTTGGCTTCAAATACCAGATTATGTTTATAGCCATTCTTTTTTTCTTGTTTACAGCAATAGTCTGACATAAGCAGAGGCTAATGGCATAGGTTATTTATACAGTGATCTCACAGACCTTGGATGTTAAGTTCCATTAGTTCAGTCAAATCCCAAGGCAGTAATGCTGCATAACGTCATGTCATGGTGTCATGGGGTGTAAAGTCACAGAAACTGTCTTTATGGAAATGCTCACTCCCAGCCACACTTTTCAGTCAATGCCAGCATTTCCTTCCCAGACAGAAGGGCCTTGAGAGGGCCTTCTCCCTCATGGGTGTTCGCCCATGGGGTCTCAGGGCCCGCTTAAAGCATGCAGCCCGGGCAGCCCAGCCCAGCAGAGGCATGGGGATAGGGTCCCCGAGAGCACTATGCAAACCCTGCTGTTGGAGCTGCTTTTGGCTGAAGGCTCCCATGCTTGGTCCCTGCCTGAGCTGCCAGCCAACAACATCACAGCCCTGCCCAGCCATGGCCACCATCAATATGGGCCCACCCACAGGTCCAGAGCCCAGCATAGCCAGAGAGATGCCTGATGCCAGGCATTGCCCCCCCGACCTCCTAGCCCAACACGCTTCCCTGGCCAGGACAGCAGGACAGGCTCTGTCCTGACGCCCCTGCCATGGGGACTGTGTGCTGCCCCTAGCCCACCACACTACCGGGAGGCCCAGTGTTCACAGACAGCAACAGTCCTATTTCAGCTTTGTGGGTTTTTTTAAATTGATACACTCAACAAAATTAAAGCCCATCTCTCTTATGTTGTAGCAAGCTCTGATAAGGAAATAATTACTGGACAAAATCACCTCAGTTCAATCGAATTATTTAAAACATCAGTTCCCGGTACTGCAAAACAGATTAATAACTGACTAGAGTGAACGCAGTCAGTTTTGAATTAGGAAACAGAATAATAGAAGTGGGTGAAAACTTCTCAGACACTTTTCTGAAAACTAGCCAAAGGGTTTGGTTTTTTTGGGAGGGTGGGGTATTTTTAAAAGCTATTTCACAGAACTAATGTATTTTGATAATGAGCACTTACAAGAGTGACTGAAGAACAGCCAGTGACCCAACACCCCAGGTTTTCATCTGTGGGGCAGGAGGTAGCCAGCCTCAAATCCTGCACAGCAGCTTGCTTTAGATCCAGGGACAATAGACATGAAAACCTCAAGTTCCAGGTTGGAATTTAGGACTAGGCTGAGGAGTCACTGTCTCTTGTTCTGTCCCAGTGAACAAATTGTGGCAATAACTCAGGCAAACCCTTTCAGGTTGATGCCAAACACCAAGCTGCAGCAGGTAAGACCCTTGCTATCAGAGATGGGCAGCTGTCAGGCAGTTCAACCGTAGCACACTTAAATGACTGGATGTTTTCTGGGCCCCAGGATTGCTCTCTATAACAGGAAAGAAATTTCTCTGTGGCAGTAATCAATGGAATGGGAGCAATAGATATTGTGTTGCTTGAAGGTAACACTGTGACCGCCTCTGGAGTGACTTTTCCCCTGCACCTTCCCTGCTGTACACACTGCAGAAGCTGTCTCAGGAATTCAGCCACATCGAGGACTTTCTGCTGGGGCATGTGGGACAAGATCAAGTTTAGGATTTGGGGAGACAGAAGCCTGGCAGGAATTAGACACCAGAAATGGGGATCTTGGTCTGGGAAAAAGAAAGGAATGCAACGAGGCATGGCTCTTAAGGAAAGTTTTGGTGACTGATCGTTTAGAGAATGGAAGTCTGGTCAGCAGTGGTATAGCTGCTGCTGCCATGTGCTGCTTCTCTAACACTTCTGATCACTCAAGCTGTTTTTTCTCATGCTGCTGCCACAGAAGAGTCTGTGTGAGCACCTGGCATGGAAGAAAGCCCCCTGCTCATAAAAGCTGCTGCATCTATAATCCTACTGTGCTGTAAATTATTTTGACCTCCAAACAGAAAGTGTCATTGATTAGCAGATGTCCTGTAAACTATTTCTTTCCCCCTTCCATCCTGTGTAGGTCTAGACACATACATCAAGGCTGTAGATTATGCACTGTAGAAATGCTGCTGAATGCCACAACATGCTTCAGAAAGAAAGGCAACTGCTATTTACCTGCCATGCTGCCAGCTTCCTGCTGTATTTATATCATGTCTCTCTCTGCATCACCGTATCACAGGAAGAAGGGAAGACAGTTCCAAGCAAGGGCAAATTTCAAGTATACTTTTTCCATTGTGCAGTTTGGTAGATTTTACATGTGGTTTTAATCTACAAATTTTATTCCACTATTAAGTGTTTAAAACACAGTTGGCAGTATGTGCTTGTTAATGTCCTTTATTTTCCCTTCCTCTCTGCTTCTCCCAAAAGATAACTGAATGCAAGGTAAATGGCAGCAGTATCATTCATTTCTTTCAGCAGCAGATATAGAGACCAATTTTACCCTATGCTATAAACAATGAAAATTAGAAGGTCATCTGTTCCATATTGAAATAACACACAGAGACTTTTTGTCCTCACAGGAATTTGATTTTCTGAAATGGATTTTAAGTGTAAGGTTTGAATTCATTAGGCCTAAGACATTGAGTTCATAAGAAAAGAAAAAGTAATTTATTTAATCATGACCCAGTCTTCCTGTTTGCTTGCTATCACTATACTGAAAGAGGAATTGGGGGTATTTTTGCCACTGATCTGCTTGGATTTTTTGAGTAAAATAATGTTACAAACCCTGTTAGGCTGACAAAGAACTCCATTAAAACGATGCTAAGGACACTGATTCAAACTATGTAGGCTGAATTAATTGTGCTGGCAGTACCTTTACAGAAACCAGCCACAAACAACTACAGATACATCCACTTGTCAGCTGTGACCCTACCTGTCTCAGGCAGTCAGTCCTTCACCAAGTACAACTGGCCTAGAAAAGCAAATAGAAGTTCATTGCTGTTTTTGGAGTAAGCTCATAGTGATCACACACACATGCTACTTGAAAGGAACTTTTCTTAATAAATTCATGCAAAGCAGTCTTCCACTGTGGAAAGTGGGTTGGAAGGGTTTGCTACTTTTATAGTAACAGGAGGAAACAAAAGAAATGCTGTACGTATCAGCTGTTCCCATAAGTTTCCAGGGAAGCAGTTCTAGTTGTAATGTCAAACACTAACAGATTAGTTTTGCACTCCAGATAAAGTTTGAAGTACAGGAGCAAGCCAAGAGCTGACTCAATCTATGTTTCAAAGCACTACACTCTCCCATCTGTAATCTTCTCTTCGATTTTCCATTGGACAGCCTGTATTGGCATAGACCCTTGTCTATAATCACAAATTACATCCTAAAATAACTAACACTTGCACCACAGGCAACAACCTAATTCTGAAGCTTCATAGAATCATAGAATAGTTAGAGTTGGAAGGGACCTTAAAGATCATTGAGTTCCAACCCACCTGCCGTGGGCAGGGACACCTCTCCCTAGAGCAGGTTGCTCAAAGCCCCATCCAACCTGGCCTTAAACACTTCCAGGGATGGGGCATCAACAGTTTCCCTGGGCAACCTGTTCCAGTGCCTCACCACCCTCACAGTAAAGAGCTTCTTCTTAATATCTATTCTAAATCTCTCTTCTTCCAATTTAAAACCATTACCTCTTGTCCTGTCACTACACTTCCTCACAAAGAGTCCCTCTCCAGCTCTCCTGTAGCTCCCTTCAGATACTGGAAGGCTGCTATCAGGTCTCCCCGAAGCCCTCTCTTCTCCAGGCTGAATAGCCCCAGCTCTCTTCAGCCCGTCCTCATAGGAGAGGTGCTCCATCCCCCTAATCATCTTGATGGCCCTNTCCATGTCTCCAGCAAAGATGTTAAATAGTACTGGGCCCAGTACTGACCCTTGCGGGACACCACTCGTCACTGGCCGCCACGTGGACATTGACCCATTAACCACAAAATACAGGAAGCCTCCTTTTTTCGTTATAAACTGGAAACTATTAAATTTCAATTTTCCGTGCATTCAGTGTAAACAACTTATACCGCAAGGATTCAAATGTGTTTGACTTTGCACTACAGTACCAGAAGCTACAGAACAGATAATGAAGAGAGGCAGAAGGAAAACTGAAAAATCAGAGTAAATCTGTCCACAGATACATATGAAACACTGATTGCTTTCAAGAACGGGCAGGGATCTTTGATATTAATATGGTACGGTAGGATAAAATATGCATTTGCTAATCACAAGTGAAGAGATGCTTTTGAGCCATAGTCCAAGCTATTTAGTAATAGAATAGATTTGCAATATCAAGGAATAACCAGCTAATAACAGATGACTCAAACAGCTTCTGCCCCTAGTTACACTATCTTCATGCTCACTTATATGAAAAAAACTGCAAGTAAATTTCATTGACTCAAACTTTTATGAAACCTGTTAATCATCTGTCACATCCAAACAGAAAAGAAGCTCCATGGTCACCAGCAATATAAAACAGTTCAATTTTTACCGTAAAACACACAATCAATAAAACCATGTATTTAAAATAAAACTATTTTAACACCTAAGTAAATTTACCAGAAATGGCATACATAGAAATGACACCAATCTTCCTTCTTTCCCTTCTCTTCCTACACGTATATTTTTTACGCAGAACTCTTTATGCAGTAACACTATTTTGAGCAAGAAAAAGCTCAATTAACATCTCAGCAGAACAACACTAAGTCGCATTAATAGGAAAAACCTACGACTCCAAGAGACTAAGCTGTATTCACTACTTCCAAATCAAAGTCCTAACATTCAACAAGGTAGACAGACATTGCATAAGCAATTAAGAATGGGACCCAGGTCATGCAATACAAACATAACTCACAAGAACTTTAAATACCAGGATGTGAAGTATAAATTGGAGAAGACAGAGGAAACTAAGCTCAGCCCCATTTTAACTTCACTGACTTCAAGTACATCTCTGAGGAATAGGATATATGCGGGCACAGCATTCGAAATGTGCCTATCTTTCAATTTGTTTTATCTTTTTTTTCTCCTTATACCTTTAAGCCTTCTGATGCAATATCGTTTTTTTCTCCTTATATATTAAAGACTTCTGACGCTATTATTTAAGAAAATAAAACAACTGGCTTATTTGATATTAAGGAACATAAAGAAATATTCTAACAAAGTTGGAACAGAAAAAAATCTGTAGACCTTAATACAGTCTGTAGTCCCCATTTCACTTGATAGTAGGATTTTTTTCTTAAAAGAAAGATGTTGAAAAATGAAAAACACAGAACTTTTAGGCCAGGCAATAATGTATTTTAAGAACATATGTATGCCTCAGTCATTTCCTAGCAAAGTGCAAGCAGTAATACAAAGGAATCTTTATGCAGTTACCTGAATATGGATGTTACAAACAAAATATAAAATGCATTGTAGGCTGCTGGTCGGTAAGTACAGAATTTTTAACTACTTCTTTTGTCTTGCAGATGTCAAGTAGCATTAGGGCATTTAGATAACCTCATGCCCAAGCCTTTTATCTCCATTATCTAGGTACTATAATCTACTGATAAAGCCCATCCAGCCTGGTCTTACACACTTCCAGAGATAGGGCATCCACAACATCTCTGGGCAACCTGTTCCAGTGCCTCACCACCCCCACAGAAAAAAATTTCTTCCTCATGTCTAATCTAAATCTACTCTCTTCTAATTTAAAACCATTACCCCTTGTCCTGTCACTACACTTCCTGACAAAGAGTCCCTCCTCAGCTCTCCTGCAGGCTCCCTTCAGATACTGGAAGGCTGCTATCAGATCTCCCCGAAGTCTTCTCTTCTCCAGGCTGAACAGCCCCAGCTCTCTCAGCCTGTCCTCATAGGAGAGGTGCTCCATCCCTCTGATCATCTTGGTGGCCCTGCGTTGGACCTGTTCCAACAGTTCGATGTCCTTTCTATGTTGAGGACTATTTTTTGGAATGCACCTCTCCTGAGCCTGAAGGAGGTGATCCTTGAACACTAACCAACTTTCATGGGCTCCTCTCCCCTCCAGTTCTTTTTCCCATGCTACCCTGCCAATCAGTTCTCTCAGGAGTCTAAAGTCTGCTCTCCTGAATTCCAGGGTAGCAAGCTTGCTGCATACCCTCTTTGCTGTCCTGAGAATATTGAATTCTACTATTTTGTGATCACTACAACCAAGGCTACCTTTCAACTTGACTTATGTCAATAGAAAGAAGACATTCAATTATGACAGAACTTTAAGGCAGAACAGGGCTTAACAAACACAAGAAGAACATAGGATCACAGAGGTTACACATTAGCAAGATGCCAACAAAAGCTACAAAATCCAATCAGGCTATACCTACTTATTAACGAAAGCTTCCATGAATAAGTAGAAGAGACAACATACTCTTTGGAAGGAGAGGGAGGAGGCATCATTTTCCAGAGCTTTTCTGAAATACTGTACCATTTAGCAACAGTTAGTGATGCTTCTTAAAATGCTTTTCTCAAAAAGCTTGAAGAAATGCAGTGGGGGATATTGTGAAAGCACTAAAACGAGTGCCATGATTAGATTTACCCTCCAGTAAGTTACAAGTTACATGCATTACTTCATGAAACAATTTGAAGTCCTATTGTATACACACTTAATATGTAAAAAATAAAATGCATTATGTCACTTTCCACAAGCGGAGATTACAAGCTCAAAAGCCAAAGAAAACTTGCATTCTTTCTTCTAGCAAGCAACCTTGTTTCCTCTTCCACATAAAAAAGTCACATCCAACACAACTAACTGAAAAGAATCAGAATTACATTTAAGAAAAGGCAGTCATTTGAGCTCTGTCATATTTCAC
Source organism: Thinocorus orbignyianus (assembly GCA_013400375.1). Lineage (NCBI taxonomy): Eukaryota > Metazoa > Chordata > Aves > Ciconiiformes > Thinocoridae > Thinocorus > Thinocorus orbignyianus. The sequence goes on from VXBW01001798.1 coordinate 158,482, forward strand.
AATACAAAGCCAGAAAAATGTTATAACATTAGAGTGTGGTAGTTGTAATTAATCTCCAGCAAAGAAAAATATGTTTCC